>PVIW01005902.1:0-97045 GCA_004026585.1 Noctilio leporinus
GTTGTCCATGTCCATGGTTCCTTTATACTAGGTTCTTGTCTAAGCTGCTCCCCTTCCTTGTCTCTGCCTCCCCCCTCCCCCCATAATTATTTTTTTAAAGATTTTATTTTTATTGTTTCCAGAGAGAGAGGAAGGGAGAGAGGTGGAGAGGGAGAGAAACAATGTATGGTTGCCTTTCCCCTGCCTCCAGCTACAGACCTGGCTGGAGACCTAGCTTGCAACCTGGTTATGTGCCCTGGCTGGGAAACGAACCAGCAACCTTTGGGTTCTCAGGCCAGCACCTTATCCATTGTTCTACCAGCCAGGGCTGTTTCTGTTTTCAAACTTGTCATTTTGGGACTAAATCAGTTTCTACCCACCTGTCATTAGTAAGCCTTAATATCATGTGGTTTATGGGGCCAGCTTATCTGTCACTTACCCTGTCACAGTCAGTGGCAGAGCATTTAGCACTGCCCTGGCTAGGGCTATGCTCTCCAGTTGCTCTCTCCTGACCCTGGCTGGGAATCAAACCAGCGACCTTTGCTAGCTGGGTTCACAGGTTGGCGCCTTGTCCACTGTTCCACCAGCCAGGGCTATTGCAGTACATGCTCACAGTTTCTTTCTATGTAATTGTGTTTGGGGATCCAAGAAGTTTTTACAATAGCCTGTTAAATGAATCATAATATTTTTATTCTAGGTCTTATTTTAATCACTCTTTTAATCACTATTATCATTATTATTACCTCATCACCACTATCATCATCATCATCATCATCAACTAACTTTCTCATTTTGTTTCCATGCCTAGCATATTCTTCTGCTTTTTTGCATATGCTCATCGTCTGCCATGGTGCTCCTCTCCCTCCATTAGTCAGTTCCTCCTTGTCCCTCATTCATTGTGTGAGCAGCATTTAGCCCTGACTCACCCAACACCCTCCAGCGACCTTTGAATGCTTCGGTTCCACCAGTCAGCACACTGTTCTGTTCCTTTTTGTTTTACTTCTTTATTTTTTGGTACCACACCCACTCACAATACTCAAACATGCTGCATTAGCCACATTGTTGTTCCTAGAAAATTCTAGGCATTTCCTACCTATTGCCTCACACCCTCGTGTGGAGGTGCCTGCTCGCAGAGCCTTGTCAGTGATCCCTGTCCCGGGGACCCCGCCCCACAGTGCTCCCTCACTACCCCTTCCTGCATTTTTTTCTTTGCTTGCTCTGTTTTCCTCCAGAGCCCTTATTACTCTCTGCCATACTCTCTACTTATTGATTATAATTGATTGTTTGAGTCTCCTGACCAGAGTATCAGTCTCGTGAAGGCAGGAATTTTTTCCCTGCCTTACTGTTCATTGCCTAAAATAGGGCTTGGTATAGAATGGGGTTATATACAACATTGAATGAATGACTCATCAGTTATTTCTCTCTCCATGGTATACAGTAAACTCCTGAAGAGCAGGAAAGTTTTTATTACTTTTTGGCATATCATAAGCACTCAGCAAGAAATTGTGAAATGATCACTTCCATAGCATAGTGCATTGGTTTGTGTTCAGAAAGTGTGTGATAGAGAGAAAGAATATTTTTCCTTCTACCCATCTAAGTTCTTGTCTGTGGCACCTATAGCAAAAGGCAGATTAATAATGAAATGCATGTAAATTTATTTAATAAAAGTTTGACATGACACAAGTTTTCATAAGAAGCCTTGAACCTGAGCATTAGGTTGAGTGAAGAATGGAAAATTGGGGAATGTGATTGGGCAAAGGGGTGTGAGTTGAGAGCAGTAAACTGGAGGAAGCCTACCAAGGCCTGTTGTTCAGATGCCTCTTGGTGTTTCTCCATCCTTAGGGGTGTGGGTGCTTCTTTCTTCCAGTATAAGAGGGCACCTCTAATAACCTGCTGCAGGAGGAGGTCAGTCCTTTCTGCACATACCATTCTGCAAATTACTTCAGCTTAAAATATCTAGCATGCCAAGGTGCTGTATGTATTTTGGGAGAGCATATTCTGGACCTCATCAGTGTTATAGCAAAATTAAAGTGGCGTGATGTCAGAAATTATGCCTTGCATTTTAGGGTGTTAATATTACCCTTTCTTCTATCCTTTCTCCCTCTCTCCCTCTCTCTCTCCCTCTCTCTCCCTCTCTCTCTCTCTCTCTCTCTCTCTCACACACACACACACACACTATTAAGGTATTTTTATTAGGACTTAAGAAAATTAATCTATCCGAGATTGATTTGGTGTTAGGCCTAGTCTTTATGATTCTTTCTTTACATATTAAGAAAGGGGAAAAATTCTTACCACATTAGATTCTGCGTAATGTTCTCCAAGGACATTATCTGCTTCTTGCTGTCCTTCCCAGACGTGATGTTCTTGATCATGTGACTATGCTGCTTTAACTGCCCTTCTTCCCACAGGAATCGGAGAAGATCATTGCTGAGTTGAATGAAACCTGGGAAGAGAAGCTGCGTAAGACAGAGGCCATCAGAATGGAGAGGTTAGGAGTTAAACTCTGGGATGTTTCTAAATTTTCTAGGAAATTGGGATTATTTTTATAATAAGATAAAATAGAAGTTTAAAACCAAGAATCTGAGCCCTGGCTGGTGTCTCAGTGGATAAGGCACTGGGCTGCTAACCCCAAAGGTCGCTTCCCAGCCAGGGCACATAACCAGGTTGCAAGCCAGGTCCCCAGCTGGAGGCAGGTGAAAGGCAACCATACACTGATGTCTCTTTCCCTTTTTGCCTCTTTCCCTTCCCTTCTCTCTAAAAATAATAAAATCTTAAAAACCAAGAACCTTTGCCCTAGCCACTGTGGCTCGGTTGGTTGGAGCATCATCCCATAGCCCGAAAGGCTATGGGTTTGGTTCCCCCAGTCAAGGCACATACCCACATTGCAGGTTCAGTCCCCAGTCAGGGCATATATGGGAAGCAACCGATCGATGTTTTCTCTTTCACATTGATAGCTCTTTTTCCCTTTCTCTCCCTCTCTCCTTCCCCTCCTCTTTCTCTAAAAAAGCAATGAGAAAAATGGAAGATGTTAAATGATAAGAGTTTTTAATTTGCATAAAGACTGCCTTTGATGAAGGCCCAAATTTAAAAAGCTGTTCTGATTATTGTCTTCCAAAGTTATTTAGAACTCCTTTGGTAAGAAATGAAGTGGTTTGAGTTGTAAACTTTCAAAATCCCTGTTTCTATCTCTACCCGGAATGTATTCCAAAAGAATACTTTTGCTATCGGAATAAATATTCCTTTTCAAAATGTTGGTTTCTCTCTTTTCTCTCCATAGATATGAGATAGAAGTGAATTCCAATGTATCAATACAGTAAATATATCAAATAATTTGCACCTTCTTATTAATGATAGACATCTTAAGCTACAATTGTTGAATCAATATCATGCTGGTCATGGGAACATACTCAAGAAAACTTATACTTATAGCCAATACTCCATCTATCAAAGTTACTCTCTGATTCCATAGATTTTAAAGAAATGGTTGAGTTTTATTTAGAGGCTCAAGGAATATCCCTTTTTTTTTAAAGATTTTATTTCATTATTTTTAGAGAGAGGGGTAGGGAGAGAGGGAGAGAGGCAGAGAGGGAGAGAGACATCCATGTGTGGTTGCCTTTCACCTGCCTCCAGCCACAGACCTGGCTGGAGACCTGGCTTGCAACCTGGTTATGTGCCCTGGCTGGGGAATCGAACCTGCGACCTTTGGGTTCGCAGGCCGGCGCCTTATCCACTGTGCTACCAGCCAGGGCCCTTTCTTTTTTTATGTGAATAAACATTTATGATTTATTGTCTACCTCTAAAGTCAGATGAGACAAAGTTCTTATTTAGGTAAATATAACTTTACCTAATATAGGAACATAATTTATTTTGTATGTGCTGTTTCTCTTAAAAATTATTTTTCTGATGATGGCATAAGCAGATTTTTGTTTAAAATACGGACTTTTTTTTTTTTGCTTTGCTTTATTTTTTAATTTATGTCAGACTAATTTAATCGACATTTTGGAATTGGTGTTCTGATCTGTTTTTTGTTTGTTTGTTTGTTTGTGTCCTAGAGAGGCCTTGTTGGCTGAAATGGGAGTTGCCATTCGGGAAGATGGAGGAACGCTGGGGGTATTCTCACCTAAAAAGGTAGGAGACAATGTGTGGGACTCAACCAGACAGAAACACTTCAGGTTTCCTAGTCATTGGGCGTTTCATGTCTTTCTGGGCCGGCCCCTCACCTCCCTCCCATTTTGTTTTTTAATCTTGAAATTTGATTTACTTAATTTCAGATCTATCTGATTTCATCTTACAGTACAGGGGAGCCTATCGTGTGTACTGATTACAAAATAAAACCCATGGCAGTAAATCTGTAACTTTGGCTCATGGTTCAATATGTTAACAGTCATCTTTGTTGTTGCTCTCCCTTAAATTCCTAGTCTAGCTTAGCATACCTTGTTTCAGTTTGGCTACTCTTTCTGTGTGGATTTCCCACAGATGCCAGCAACCCTGATTTTAACTTGCTTGAAGCAATTTCAGCTGGTTGGTTGGTTCTGTTTTGAAAAATAACTGTTTCAGTTTGCTTCTAGTGTGTTACAGGCAACTGTGTACTGAGCAGAGCAATTCCTGTCCTCATCCTTTGAGCCTCTGCTCCTTTCTCAGCTACCAAAAAAAGGCTCCAGTAGTTACCTTCCTGTGTTCACAATCATAGTTAGGAAGTAGTAGGTATCTTTTAGTTAATTACAATAGTGAGGAAGGGTTTTTTAAAAAATTTTTGGCTAAGTTGCTACTTAGTTGTTAGATATTGGAGAATATTATCAAGTGATGATTTTGTGTGCTTATATAATGGCACATATATTAATGTACAAAGCACATACTTCATGTCAATAATAAATCCTTCATTTCAGCCCTGGCTGGTAGCACAGTGGTTAAGGTGCTGGTCGCTGGTTCGATTCCCAGCCCTGGCACGTAACCAGATTGCAAGCCAGGTCTCCAGCCAAGTCTCCTGCCAAGTCTGTAGCTGGGGGCAGGTTAAAGGCAACCATACGTTGACGATTCTCTCCCTCTCTTCCTCTCTCCTTTCCCATCTCTCTGAAAAGTAATAAATAAATAAATAAATAAATAAATAAATAAATCCTTCATTTCAAATAACCACAAGTTGGTTCTTAGAGACTTAAACATCTTCATGAAAGGGTCTGATAATGATCTCTCTAGGTTAGCATAGGATAGGTAGGAAGTTATCAGTTAGCACTTTTGTTTTATGTATATAATACAAAATACACCTTAGGTTTTTGTTAGGTTTCATGTAACTTTTTCATAAATTTATTTTCAACAAAGAATATTGAGTTAAAGAAATTTTAGATATATATTGTTAAACTGGAACAATAGTAAAACTTATATGTTTGTATTGCCTGAGGTCAATGATTTTCACAATTTAAAGGTTTTTCCTTTTGTAAGACAGTATTTATTCAGATATATTAGATATATAATTAGAGATTGTAGCAGTTATGGATTAGAATTTATATTGTACCTTTGCATATACCTGAATATATATCCTCGTACACATTTAAAGATATTTTATAACATCTTTCAGTGTTAACTTTGGGGAAAATTTTTATATAACATCTTATTAAAAATATGGCGTTTAAAGTCCTGGCTATCAGCACATTGGATAAGGTGCCAGCCTGCAAACCTAAAGGTCACTGTTTCAATTCCCAGCCAGAGCACGTAACCAGGTTGCAAACCAGGTCTCCAGCCAGGTCCGTAGCTGGAGGCTGGTGAAAGGCAACCATACATTGATGTCTCTCTTCCTGTTTGCCTCTCTCCTTTCTCCCCTCTCTGAAAATAATACATAAAATATTTTTTTTTCCATAAAATCTTTTTTAAAAAATGATGTTTAACACCAGTCATAAATAACTTGAGTAAGTTTTGTGATATAAACAGCACAGAATTCCGAACTGGCAACTATTTTGAAACCCTTTTCTTAACTTTATTTTACCCACCCTGCTTTAACTTTCTAAATTCTTTTAGATCCTTTAACTGAGCATATCCAAATTCAGTTTTAGAACTTATTTCTGATGTGTTTAAGTTGACTGTGGTAATCATTGCCCACTGTGTGCATAAATTGACACATTGTGTACCTTTAAAAAATCACATTCAACCTAAGTAAATACAATTTTTAATGGTCAATCACATGTTAGTAAAACTAGAGGAAGTTCTTTTAAGGCAAGAAAAGGAAAAAGTAGAAGCTGTTTTCGAGGTTCCTTTTTTCATAGGTCAGTGTCATGGTAGGTTCCAGAGAATGCTGCCCAAAGGGGCCTTTGACTTTCTCAAACCGGCCAAGCTCTCCGACTGCAGACACAGGTGAGGCCAGTAGAGGAGATGTAGAGGTTTTTCTAAGTTCTTTCTAATTGTCTTTTGCAGTCCCTTTTTAATTTAATTTAACTTTTTTTTTTAAGATTTCTTATTTATTATTTTCAGAGAGAGGGGTAGGGAGAGAGGCAGAGAGGGAGAGAGACATCCATGTATGGTTGCCTTTCACCTGCCTCCAGGTACAGACCCGGCTGGAGACCTGGCTTGCAACCTGGTTATGTGCCCTGGCTGGGAATCGAACCAGCGACCTTTGGGTTCGCAGGCCGGTGCCTTATCCACTTAGCCACCAGCAGGGCCACAGTCCCTTTTTTAAAAATAAAATATTTCTATTTATAGAGATGGGGGAAGGGAAGGAGAGAGGAAGAGAAGCATCACTGTATGGTTGCCTCTCCCACACTCCCACCTGGGAACCTGACCAGCAACCCAGGCATGTGCCCTGACTGGGAATCGAACCCCCAACCCCAATCCTTTGGTTCTCACTAAATCTACTGATTTGGCACTAAATCTACTGAGCTATACCAGCCAGGACTGCAGTCCCTTTTCTTAACCCTCTCATCTGAGACTTTAATTTTTTCACATTTGGTGACATTATCTTGAGTAGATTTTTACCCTAAGATCATCTGACTTATTTTTGGATTCCAGTGGGTTATTTTTACCAAAAGTTGGTTTTTAAAAAGATTTTAGAAATGTTAGAGTTAAATGAAGAGAAATTTTGCAAGATGTGTGTACTAATTGAATGTTAGTAATTCTCTTCTTTAAGGAAAAGACTTATAAACTAAAGACAATAACTGGTACCATGGATGAACTGGTAAAAATTACAGGGGGAAATGATGAAGGTGTGAGGATATTTTTATACTAACTGAAAAATTAAATACTCATTGGAATTGTAAGGGAGGAAAAGTAATTTCCCCTCTACCAAGTTCTTGGCTGAGAGCCCTGTAGTAGAAGACAGATTAATGAGAAAAACAAAGAGAAGTTTATTAACATGTCTACTTCATGTATACATGGGAGATACCCAGGAAAAAATGAGTAACTCCCTGAAGTGTCTCAGAGTTCAGACTTAGACGTTATCTTTTTTAAAAGAAACTAAATTGATTTGTTGTTCCATGCAGCAGGGACAGAGGAGTGGGAAGATGGTCACTAAGGGGACAGGAGGCAGTTTTCAGGGACGATGGACAGGCCTGTAGATGAAGTGGGAGGAATGACTGTCAGAGACAAAGTGTCTGGGGGTGGTGCTGACTTCTGGCCCCTCTCCTGGGGTGAGAGTCCGTCCCCCCTGGTGAAGGAGGGTCCCCTCCTAGGAGGGGCTGATGGCTTGGAGCTAGCTCTGCAGGGTGTGTGGGAGGCAGGTGAGGGGGCTCTGGGAAAAACTCTCCATGTTGGCTGTTCAGGTGCCTGCAGCTCAAAGGGGCTTATTTTGGGGGTGGTGTGTTTTGCTACCCTTGAAGACTTTTGTCCAAGTGTTTACAAAAATTATGATTACTCATCCAGAGAATCAGCCTGTTCTAATTTATCGCTTGTGTTCTGACTGTTTTGACCTTATCAAGAACTGGATCTTGTTCTTTATCTCAGAACTCATGGTTTTAGATGGAATACTTTAGTGCGGTCTGGGAAGGCCTGAAGAGTATTTTCTGTTTATTACGGAGTTGTAGCTAGGAAGGTAGGCAGTCTGTTTTCTAGCCACTGCAGGTGATTCAGGAAGCTATCAGCCTACTGTTATCACAGCTCCCTCAGGGCGCTCGCTGGGACTGATTGTCTAACCTTTTTCAGACCCCACATCTTGTTAACCTCAATGAAGATCCGCTGATGTCAGAATGCCTGCTTTATTACATCAAAGATGGAATTACAAGGTATATTTGTTTCTTTTGGCCACTTACTGTTTTCTCTTAGATGATTGAATAAAAGGAAGTTACTTGTTGAAAAATTTTTAACAATGATTTGCTATTTTTCCCATCTGAAATAATTAACAAACTGTCCTCTCTTTCCAAATGATGTGTTTTAGCCAGCTGAACCAGTTAACATGTAGTTTTCCCTAAAAAGTAAAATTTTGTCCTTCTTACAGCTTAGCATAAATTCATTAGGGAAATTAGTTCACTTGTGTCTTTGTATAATGCTGTGTGAGTGACATTGGTAGATCATTGTTCCTTGGTTTCTTACTCTGATCTAGGGAAGTTGACCATATAGGAAAATAGAATTTGCAGTTGAAAGCCTCTGGTTAAAAAAAAATGGTGATACCTTTTTTGTGCATACCAAGAAATATTCTCTGGGAAAAAGAGGTTCATTGTTTACAGTGCTCTCTGTGTCTGAATTTCCCTGGGAAACACTTTCCCTTGTGCGCAGGGTTGGCCAAGCAGATGCGGAGCGGCGCCAGGACATCGTGCTGAGCGGGGCTCACATTAAAGAGGAGCATTGTATCTTCCGGAGCGAGCGGAGTCACAGTGGGGATGGTGAGTGCCAGCCTGGCGTTTCCAGCAACTTTTTCTTTGATATTAGGAGAAATCCGCAAGACTTGGTATTCCCTGTCTCTTTCAGTGATACTTTCTTATACAATTTAATATTTGAAAATGGAGAAACCTGGGTTGCTTACCAATGCAGGGACAGACAGAGCTACTTTACATGAAAATAACCTGGACAAAAGGAGTCCTTTGTGACTGCCATGAACTAAGCAGGACATAGGCAATTAGGCTTGGTCTTGAATGTTAATTAATTATTTGATACACAAGTACGAAGGGAACAAATATCCTAAGTGGTGGGAGAGTTGAAGGACTTGTAGCCTTAACCCAGTAGAATTTATTTTTATCTAAAAAAAGGAAGAAAAAGTCAGTTTTGTATTTTGGCCAGGTTATTACCAAAACAGTCCAGTGGCGCTTTATGCTGTATAATTCATTCCTTCCTTAATCAAAATAATAACTTTGGATTTTAAGTTTCTAGTTATGTTTTTCGTATGACCTACGTCTCATACTTAAGATTTTTCTCAAGGTTTTTAGTTTTATAGACTGAACTGTCAGATATCACCAAAACCGAAATTTCACATCTTTTTCTGAGGTTTGTCAAGTTCATTTAAATGTTTCTATCTCAGCCACCACCCTGGTTATGAACCCTGAAACTGTTACATAGTTGCTCAGTCACTTGGTTGGTTACAGGGATCTGTTCTAGTTACCCTGAATCTTCATAGTCACCTGCTTTCCATTATTTTATTGCAGTGGTTTGTGATGCTAACATTAATTTGTGTTCCTCTCAGTCATCGTGACACTAGAGCCCTGTGAACGTTCAGAAACCTACGTAAATGGCAAGAGGGTGGCCCAGCCTGTTCAGCTGCGCTCAGGTGAGACTGGGACAGGTGTGGCTTCTTCAGCAAAGATCACATGGCTTGTATATGCAATGGTAACATTTGAACCTTTTGCTTAAAGGCCAAAGTGATAGCTTAGGATTTATATTCTTATCAAATTCCAAAAGCTGCCTTTTTGCTTTAGGAAGAGTGAGGTCGTCAGCCTAGACACTGCACCTTTTAAACATAGTTTCTTCACCCTGTATCTGTGTTGTGCTAGGGAACCGTATCATCATGGGGAAAAACCATGTGTTTCGTTTCAACCACCCGGAGCAAGCACGGGCTGAGCGGGAGAAGACCCCTTCCGCCGAGACCCCCTCTGAGCCTGTGGACTGGACGTTTGCCCAGAGAGAGCTTCTGGAGAAACAAGGAATTGATATGAAGCAGGAGATGGAGAAAAGGTAATGTACACATAGCATGTGGCCCACGTTACTGTCACTGCTTTGAAACATAGAGCAGTAGCATTGATGGAACAGCTTGGTGATTTCACCATGTGTTCTTTCTTCTCTCCTAGGTTACAGGAGATGGAGATCCTCTACAAAAAGGAGAAGGAAGAAGCGGATCTTCTCTTGGAGCAGCAGAGACTGGTAGGAATCCATCCTGAATTTTGTTAGGAAATGGGTAGCCTGTTCTCACACCTCCCCTGCCCCACAGATGAGCACATGTTCACATGGCTTACCCATCTCTCACTGACACTGCACACTATTCTCTTATTTTCCTCATGGAGAATGAACTTTCAACTCCTGGTAGCCTTAGCCTAAAACGCTTCATAAAGGTACTATTTTGTGCTTTTTAAAGTCAAGTCTTCTGTTAAAACCAAGTCCTATAGGTGGGAGCTTTCCTGGTAGCCTTTGCTTCTTGATAGGGTTTTGAGTGTGCATCAGTGGAGGTTCTTTTAGTAATAATTGCTCTGCATATTGAATTTGGTGGGTGTTTGCCTTGGTTTTGTTTCCGATCACCTGATAGTACTAATTCTCTGCTCTTGGCCTGACCTGGGTGGTTCTTGTGCTGGGCAGATTTTTTTTTTTTTAAGATAAACTGTGTCTAAAAGTGTTTCTGCACAGTTGCATGTGTTAATCCTTCTCTGTTCCCCTGCATGGAGTTTGCATCCTCAGTGAGGGTTCCCGTGGCATGCAGGATGACCGTGGAAGCAGGGCTGGACAGCGAGCCGGACAGGAGCGGGCAGCGTGCTGCTTCTGGGTTGAGAGGGTGGGGTGGGCAACTGAAAAGTCAGTTCACGCTTACACCTTCTAAAGTCACAACTTTAGCATTTTAAGATGAAGTCATTTTCCAAGTTTGGTAGAAACTGAATCCCATGAACAAATAAGTTGTTCTATTAGTTAGATTTTCCTTTTTAAAGCCACCTGGTTTGGGTTAACCAAGCCCTGGTTATAAGAAACTTCTTGATATGTAAGGAAAAGGTATAACAAACCTTTTCATTTAGGGAAATTTAGCAATTTTTCAATTTTTAAGATTCATGGACTTCTTTTAAGATTAAGGGTTATTTATTAGGAAGAAAGCTGGAATACCGGTTTCTTCCCTTAATGTAAAATACAGCGTGTGAAACGTTGGCGGGTAAATACAGCCGTCTGGCCATGCTCTGCTTTGGGGAAGAGAGGCCATTGCCAAACGGGCCAGAAAAGCCAAGAGCTACAGCAGAAACAGCCTTTCCCGGGGGCTCGGCTCTGGGGCTTGTCGGTGGGGTAACCATTTCATTTGTTACCTTGGAAATGATAATAGAACTCCCCAAAAGAATGGGTTGTAAGAATAAATCAAGTGTTTGGGGCAAGATAATAGCAGTTCTTTAGGAGGCCTAGTTGGCGTTTAGTTTTTAATAAAAACAAAGATTTAGCTACAATGTGATTAGAAGCTTGAAAGGTTTATGACTCATAAAGGAACCTTTTATCTTAATAATGTAGTATGACCTAATAACACGCCTCTGATGGGCTGTGAGAGATCAAATGAGGACTGGTATAATTAAGTTATATTCATGATTAACAATAATGCCTTGTAATTAGATAGTGCTTTATAATTTACGAAGAGCTTTAACATCCATCATTTAATGATTTCTGAAATAACACTCTTTAGTAGATGTGTATATAAATAAAATGAGTAATATTTTTTTCATCATTTACATCCCTGTACTCTCTTCTGCTTCTGTCTACCCTCCTTCCCCCTTCCACCAAAGTGAATATATTGCCTCCAGTTTATATTTCCTCCAGTTGGGGAAACAAAACTAAAAACTGCTGTCTGGCCCACTCTTAAACACCTACTAAGTCATGGGTCTGTGGCTTACGCTTGAGTCTTAGACTTCATTGCTCTGTTCAGTACAGCAGCACTTATCAGCCACCTGCAAGTCTTGTTGAAATGCAGGTGCTTATCCAGCAGGTCCGGGTGGGACCCGAGATTCTACACTTCTTTTTCTCTTTTTTAAATTTTATTGTTGTTGTATTACGTCCGTCCCCTTTTTGCTCCCCTCTGTCCCCCTCCCCACCCACCCATTCCCCCCAAAGTCAATCCCACCTGTTGTCCATGTCCATGGTTCCTTTATACTAGGTTCTTGATGAGATTCTGCACTTCTAACCAGCTTGCAGGGGGTGCCCTTGCTGCTGGGCCTGGGACCAACTGTTGAGTGGCTAGGTGGCAAAGAGTCACAATGACTGGTCTCTCCATAACCAAGAGCTGGTGATCATTCTGTGCTTTGAAGTAAGATGATGATGATCTGCAAAGAGAAAGTAAATGTCTCTAAGGCATACTAGTTTCCAGGGAACGTAGTTGGTCTGCAAGTAATCAGGTTCTGGTTGTCATTTGCTCTGTGTATCTCACAGCAAATAAGGATTTCATGAGCAGATCCTTAAAGCAAAGTGGATGCTTTCCTCCTGCAATTCCAACTCTGCATTCCATTTAAATCTCCTGTCCTTCAGAGGAGTTTATTTCTAATGCTTTTGCCTGAAGAGTATTTAGCAATAACAATACTGAATAGGAAATGTGTTTTTATGATCATATAGCAGTCAACCAACAGACATATTTCAAATGTCCCCTATGAATAAATAGAGTATACGAAAGAATAATTACTTTGTAAGTATTTTAAAATATTTATTATACAGAATCACTTTTGCATAACAACAGCATTAAAAAAAAAAAGGTTTTCTGTGACAGTAGTTCCCCGTGCGCGTCCAACTGTTACGTTCTCTCCTAGTCAGTGCCTGATCTTATACCTGGTCCAGTCCTTGCTTGGTTTTTTGACACATGTGTTTTGGGTGTCTTCTCTCTTCTATTTGTATAACCTCCTGGCAGAGTCTCTTCAGGAGGCCTACTTTGCATTTGTCATTTAAGAAAAACAGAAGGATCTTTTAGTGACATGTGAATTGGCCAGACCCGAGTGGTTTTTTCAACCCTTTGATAAATGCATATAAATACCTTAACTTTTTTGACATGAGATAGAGTTTCCATCTTAGCACGTAAACTTCTTCTTCTTTTTTTTTTTTTTTAAACTTTTGCATACAGACTCTCCAGTATGATGGTCAATTATGAGATGGGGGTACATTTGAGCTATATAGAAAACATAGTCTACAGGGTCAAAATGGCTGTATTTTAAAAAGAAAGAAAATTATGGCTATTTGATTTAATGTGAGTTCTTTTGGATTTATGTAGACTCTCTTATTTACATTTTATTTGGGTGTTTAAAGACTTTTGTCTCTCAATTAGGATATTAAAGCAGTGATTAGAATATTTGTCATATTCTAAATTAGGTAGTATTCACCTTATCCTTAAGCAATTTTAAAAGAAGTAGCCCAGAAAAAAAAGTGATACTTATCAATTATATGGGAAGAATCAGAGTGAGTTTATTTATTTATTTTTTAAGATTTTATGATTTTTAGAGAGGAAGACAGGGAGAGAAACATCAATGTATGGTTGCCTTTCACCTGCCTCCAGCTATGGACCTGGCTTGCAACCTGGTTACGTGCCCTGGCTAGGAATCGAACCAGCGACCTCTGGATTTACAGGCTGGTGCTTATCCATTGAGCCACTAGCCAGGGCTCAAGTTTATGTTTTATAAAACTCAAGTTTCTACATATTTGCAAGAAAACCTTTTTTACAAGTCAGACATAATTTTTTCTCTAATGTTAATATCATGTTTTATCACTTAAAATTAGCCATTCTGATTTTTTTAAACTAAAAATAGAAAGGTAGAAATTGTCTAGAATTTATAAATCTAGCTTTATCTGTTTTTTATTGCCAAATTTTCAAATAGGTGGGGTTAAAATTGGTTTCGTACCCATTTATAGACCAATAGAAAGAACACAAATCAGTAGCAACAACTCAAAACTCAGGGGCCAAATAATTATCATTGTTTAAGGTTATTTTCTTTCATTTCCTAGAAAGTAACTAATGGTACATGGGAATCTTTGGTATGGAAAGCAAGATACTGTTTATCAGTTTTGATTTTTAACAGCTTTACTACAGGTAATTTTGGACTATTAGAATATTTTCATTTACTAGGCTGGCTTGAACTTTCTAGCGAGTAGTGTCTTTTCTCAGGAACTTTTATTTTCTGACTAGAAATTCTTTATTTTGTTTATCCTAGGGAATTGTAAATCCAACATTACTTTTATGTAGATCCATGTTACTAAGATTTACTTGTGTTTGCTAAGAATAATTGGTTATTATCCAGTGGGTTATTATCTAAAATCAGGCTGCAGTTTTAGGCCTAAGGAAAATATTTTAAAGTAATGGTGCAAAAATAGCCAAAAATAAAGTTAGGAAAAACATTTTAAAAATGGATCCATTTCACATAAATAGTGAAGTCCTCATGTTTTATGTGTTGATGAGATGTCACTTAAAGGAATATTTATCAAATAGCCAGAAGTGCCATGGGGTTTTATAGAAGACATCTCTCTAAGTTGTATTTAATTGAAGTATTAGGGAATTTTAAATGATGTTTCATGAAAGGATATTTGCTTGGCTTAATTTATGTTCTGAAGTTTGATTTAAGTGTGAAAACATAATAACAGACCCACTTTAAGGATCCTTTTAAGTTTTCTTGTTGTCTGGATAACACCTCTATTTGTGTAAGTGAAATGGATCAATGTGACATGATACAAGAAAATTGCAAATCTAACGTATGCTCATAGAAAGACTAGTTCTGAAACCCAGTGTCCTTCTAGAAAAACAATTGGTTTATGAGAACCTCACCTCGTCTGCTAATAGAGATTCTTAGCATTTTTAACATCATCCCTGTTTGCTTCTTTTTCTACATTCTCATCTTGTAACTTTTTTCTAGGGCTGCTCTTTTTAGTAAAGCTAAACAAAACGTGGCCTCCTACAGCCTTACTAACCTTTGTTAATCCGCCTGCTCGTCACACCTTGTATGGCATCTGTGCTCACTCATGGGGAAAGAGTTTCTGGAAGAAGCAACAGCAATAACCAAGGCAAATGTGGGGAAGTGGCTGCATGGGTGTCAGCATGGATGGGGCGTAGGTTTTACTTCATTTTCTTGAGAGTGTGGAGATGCTATTCATACCATTCTGTTAATAACTCCATATGACCTTAGAGTGAGAGGCTCACTCATGGTGTCATCTTCCTAAGAAATTTGCTTGCAGATTTCATCACTTAGGCCAGGAAGTGAAAGCTTGGATTCGTGTTACTAAACCAACAAACTAATCTTTATGTTAACAATAATCTACATATGCATATGTCTTAATAGACTTGCACATCATTTAGGGTTTTTGTTTTTTGTTTTGTAGGGGTTTGTTTTGTTTTTAAATTTGGTTAAGGCTTTTTTTGCTTGCTTTTTCTTCTATTTGATTTTCATTTTTTACATTTTAATTTTGGTTATTTTGGGGCCACTTTTTGATTTTGTTTTCCCAAAGGACGCGGATTCTGATAGCGGGGATGATTCTGACAAGAGGTCCTGTGAAGAGAGCTGGAAACTGATTACTTCTCTGAGAGAAAAGCTACCTCCCAGCAAGCTGCAAACCATCGTGAAAAAATGCGGCCTCCCGAGCAGTGGGAAGAAGCGAGAGCCTATTAAAATGTATCAGATACCCCAGAGGAGGCGCCTAAGTAAAGATTCCAAGTGGGTCACCATCTCAGATCTTAAGATTCAGGCAGTCAAAGAGATTTGCTACGAGGTTGCTCTCAATGATTTTAGACACAGTCGGCAGGAGATCGAGGCCTTGGCCATTGTGAAGATGAAAGAGCTTTGTGCCATGTACGCAAAGAAGGATCCCAATGAGCGGGACTCCTGGAGGGCAGTGGCCAGGGATGTCTGGGACACTGTTGGTGTAGGGGATGAGAAGATTGAAGACGTGATGGCCAGTGGCAAAGGTGTGACTGATGTAGATGACCTCAAGGTTCATATAGACAAGCTGGAAGACATTTTGCAAGAAGTCAAAAAGCAAAATAACATGAAAGATGAGGAGATAAAAGTCTTAAGAAATAAAATGCTTAAAATGGAAAAAGTCTTGCCACTGATTGGATCTCAGGAGCAGAAGACCCAAGGCAGCCACAAAGCAAAGGACCCTGCGGGTGCTGGTGTCGGTAGCAGTTCCGAGAATGATGTCAGTAAGGGGGACAGTGGGGAACTGGGGAAAGAAGAGCGTGTTTCCCAGCTGATGAACGGGGATCCAGCGTTCAGGCGGGGACGTCTGCGCTGGATGAGACAAGAGCAAATCCGGTTTAAGAACCTGCAGCAGCAGGAGATAACAAAGCAGCTTCGTCGGCAGAACGTACCTCATAGGTTCATCCCTCCAGAGAACCGTAAGCCCCGGTTCCCCTTTAAGAGCAACCCGAAACACAGAAACTCGTGGAGTCCTGGGACACACATCATTATAACAGAAGATGAAGTGATAGAGCTTAGAATCCCAAAAGATGGAAATCCCGAAGATGGAAAGAAAGGAAGTAAGGAGGAGAGCCAAGAAAAGGCTGGTAGAGCATCTTCTAAGGATCCCCAATTACCATGGGGCTCTCAGGGCATGCGAAGTCAAGATCACATCCAAGTTAGCAAGCAGCATATTAATAATCAACAACAGCCACCTCAGTTACGCTGGAGAAGCAATTCTCTCAATAACGGCCAACCAAAAAGTACGCGCTGCCAGGCATCTGCCTCCTCGGAGTCGCTAAACTCCCACGCTGGTCACCCTGCTGCTGATCTGCAGACTTTCCAGGCGAAGCGCCACATTCACCAACACCGTCAGTCTTACTGTAACTATAACACTGGAGGTCAGTTAGAGGGCAGTACTGCAGCCAGCTCTCATCAGAGGCAGGCTGACAAACCCAACCACAGTAGCCAGTTTGTCACACCTCCACGGATGAGGCGACAGTTCTCGGCACCCAATCTCAAAGCTGGTCGAGAAACCACAGTATAAAACTTACTGGACAAACTTGAAATCCTGGTGGAGGAAACAGGCAATGGTGGCTTGAGCTGAGTTGGTTCTAGCCTTGACCTTGAGTTCCTCTATTTACATTATTATTGAATGTTGCTTTCCTGCAGATACTAGCTGACTTCAATATTGTCAAAACATAAAACACTGGTAAATGTTCCAGCACCTCCCTTTTGTTTGCATACCATAATGGGCAGTTTCTGGAATTTTAGACAAAACACTGAGACCTCTCTTTTTTCTGATACTTTACTCCATTCTTGGTGCCTAGATGATATCCTTACTTATAGAGACTGTTCTTATTTTATTGTAAGTTTATTATGTTTTTATAATGCCTATATGTTGATCTGATAACCAGAAAGGCCTGCCTCTTAGTTTATGCAGACATTCAAAGAGAGAATGTAGAATTAACATTTCCCTGGAAATGTTAGATGTTAGTTTTAAAATAACAACATGAAACTGTGTGGACACAGCTTGGATTTTTCATCCATGTGTGTTTCTTTTAAAAATAAATATATAATTGGACTTTTCATAAGCCAAAACTAAATGTCTTTGGACATATTTTATAGTACATAGCTTTGGATCTTCCATAGAACTTCCACATCTTATTCTTCTACATGTTACATAGGTTTAGTAGGGTTTTCTTTTGACTATATAATTTGTCAAAATACTGACATCTTTAAATTGGCACCATATCTGGATTTCTGTCTGGTCTGCATTGTGAAATTTAATGTATCCTTTCTCTCACACACATTGAACTATTCACCAAAATCATGGCAACAGAATTACCAGCAAAATACTTGTATACTCTAAGAAGTACATATAATTTTATAGGGAGGTTCTTTGGTGAAGAGAGGAAAGAGGTTGGGACATGGGGAGAAGGCTATACAACGTATGGCTGTGTGCTGTGTAGTTTCAGTAGATGATGAAATAATGAAATAGGTTAACTTGGGTTGGGTTTAGAATAAATGAGATGATTGTATAATGACCTGTTCTTTGGTTACTAGTAGTAATGCTCAGAGACACTCAAGCAAGCAAAGAGAAGTCCTGATGAACATTTATTGTATCAATACCTCATTTTTACTGTTTTGTGGTCTCAGTTTGCCTCACTGGAGAATACATTTTAAAAAGATGGATTTTAATGGGAAGAAAAGAATATTTCTGTACATCTCTTGAACGTGTCAGAAACTTTCTTAAGAGGCAGTGTGAAGAGCCTGCAACACCTGCAATTGCCTGACTTCACATTGTTGAAGATTCCCAAGTCCCACTAAGTCATCCATCAAATACTCATCTTCCAGATGGTGGGAAAAATTGCAGCCAAGAAGCCTTAATGATTGTGATTACATAGTGTTTTTTTCCTTTGCATATGGGCACTTATTAGAACGTATTTTTAATTGTATTTTTTTCTTTGCTTTTGATGCTAGAAGAGCCCTAGTCTTCAGTTGGGGTCTTATGGCAGATTAGGCATGGGCAAATGATGTCTGCGATGCTTGACTGACTGAGATGACTGTCCCCTGTGCTGTGTGGTTTGCGTGCCCTCAGTAGGCTCCATCACATCAGTCACTTCAGAGCATCTGGTGTAAACCCCAGTTTTGTCCTTTATTCTTCTTAGACATAGCTACGTTAACTAGTCCTTTTTTGCAAAACAAATCATCTTCTAGTATTAGTAATAATAATAATTACTCAGCTTTCTCCTCTGGAGCAGAACTGTGCTCTTATTTCCCTAACTTGAGGAACCTTAAAGAGGAACCTTAAAGACAGGCATATATATATATATATATATATATATATATATATATATATTCATTTTTATGGTGGCCTTTTCATCTCATTATGAGCAGGTGCCTCCCTTTCCCAGTAAACAATGGGAGGAGTCATTGTGGAATGACCTATTCTTGGGTTACTGGTAGTAATGCTCACAGACACTCAAGCAAGCAAAGAGAAGTCAGTTCTTAATGGTGACTAGGTGACACTGGAAGGAAAGGTAACACAGTGTTTTCATCTGCAACTGGGTTGTGCTAAGCACTATAGGCAAACTTACTCTGAAGAATTCAGTTTGTGTTTGTGCTTCATCTGTTGATCAAGGTGCTGAAATGTTTAGGTATCAGTAGGAGTTCTTCATTTCAGGTGATCAAGAAGAAATGAACTAAGGTTTGATTGGTTGCCTGCATGTCCCTGAATTCATCCATTTGAAAGCATGTGGTTGTCTTAGGAAATAATTTTTGTTTCTAAAGTCACTTGATGAACTTTTTTTACTAAGTTAACTAGTGACATGCTTTTGTGAACTATTGATATGGCCTGTATTGCCATTTGTTTTTCAATTTGACAGTATTTTTCCCTAAGACCAAAGAGAAATGGTCATCATTAACCTATAATTATATTATTGAAGTATTCCTATCTCTTATCATAGCAAAATGAAAAAGAAGTGTTTTTGCTATTGAAATTATATAATGATCTGACAATAATGGCAGTGGAGAAGAGTCTTAATTAATTGATATCATTTGACAAGCTAGAATGGTATTCCTTGGCTAGTCAAAGATACTCTGCTTGCTTATCTAATAACTCTAAACCAAAGGGCTTTTCCTTTATATTTGCTTCTAATTCTTTGTAGTGCTTAGAATTATTTCTTTACTAGAAATGCAGTGAAGTATTGTTTATTCCACTGAAGTGACTTGAAGTGATGGCTTATGCTTGAGGTGCAGGTTGATGCTAAAAAAACAAACAAACAAACAAAACAGTTAATTCTACTGAAGTGACCTCTCGTGCTTTAGGTACAGATTGAGACTGAAACAAAACAAAACAGTTGGCCACACCAGTGTCTGTGTTAAAGGCTATTAGACTACGGGAAGTAATGTAGACTTCCTCTGGTCAGCCGCTGTACCCCTGTGCCTTCCTGGCCCTTCGTAGACGCGCCTGAATGATTTATACAGAAGGCTGGGAGGGAGGCTGCCAGGTCTTGGCAGACCTCCGTGAGGGTGCCTCCCTGAGGCACAATGCAAAGCCAGCGTTTGTTCTGTACTGTTGGAGCCAGATTCTGCATTATGAGCAGTTTTCATAATTGTCCAGTTTACGTTATCCTTCCAAGGTTTTGTAACCTGCTCTAGATACTTAGTTTGAACCACTCTAGGTTGTGAAATGTATTGGTTTCCTCCCATCATTACTGTAAAATCATCGTGAAACAATGGTTTATTTCTCCTTTTTTTTTTTTTTTTTTAATGGTTGAAAATTGTCTCTGAGTGTAAGATCTACCTTATCAGAAAAGGAGAGTTTGTAACGTTAAAAAATAAAGTCCTCATTCAATAAAAGTTGAAATCATCTTCTAAGAGTGTGAGTTCTCTCTGATGTCGGGGGGAGGGAAAAGTGAAACAGGGAGATGCTAATAGGCCTGATACTGACTTATTTATTGCTTTTGCTCTTGAAGATGATTGCGAATCAAGTTTTTGTTTTTTAATTTCTACATGAACTTGATTAGCTTAAGCTTTTGGTTTTGCTACCCTTTACTGTTTATTAAAATGATGTCTTAAAGTGGATTTATAGCTTCTACTTTATGCTATATTCTTCTTAAAACCTTTTTTTCATATACAATGAAGTAAAATCAAATAATCACTATCTGATTTATTAGCATTTATCTTAAACTATGTTTTCAATTTTGACAATCTTGATTTGAAGTTTTGAAAAGTGAAATGGTATAATTAATTCATGTCTTCTGAGATAGGAACTAAATTTCTAAAAAGCTTTGAGTTACTGTTCAGCTTTCTTTTTCCTTTCTATTTTTTTTACCATTGTTTTTCTCCACCCAGAATATTGGTGCTTTGCTAGAGGTGAAGCAGGACAGAGCAGATTTTTCTGGAGTGGACTGTCAGCCTTACTGAACATTTGGAAATGACATTTTTTATATTGAAAAACAGAGTCCTACATTGTGGAGTAGAATTTAAACCTATGTGAGGGGTTTTGTTTGTTTTCCCTTACGAGTTTTTAGGGGGGGAACTTGCGAGAGATGTCATGTTTGGATTGATTTTCTGCAAGCCTCGTATTCTTTCCCTTCAGGTACTTTGTGTCTTTCTGCTGTTGGAGAAACTGATGGAAAAGTTGCCAAGACCTGGCCACTGCTAGGGCGACCCAGATGAGTCCATGCAGTATGATAGGAGCAGTGGCAGTTGTGTGTGCACAGGGTGGGATGGGGTGAGTGGGAAAAGGTTTTTGAAGGGCCAAGCCCTGAGCCAAGAGAGAGTCCCAAAGTACAACTGGGGATTTATCCAGATGAAGAATGGCAGGGGTAGGAGGATGTGTGTCAGGCCCCGGGAGGTGGGAGTACCTTGAGTCAGAACACCAGCTGTGCAGGGGATGGTAAAAGATGAGGGCAGTGGGTGGGCAAGGCCAGATCCTGGCATGCTAAGGAGTTGGAATTTTTACCTTAAACATGTTGTTGGGAAACCACCAAACAGTTGTGTACAGGGAGATTACATTATTAAATTTAGCATTTAGAAATGACCAAAGTTTGGGTTGGAAGAAGGCAAGTTCAGAGCCCAGTGCTCCAGTTGGGAAGTTTCCGGATGATCTGTGTGAGAAACTGCTTTCCCAAGGCAGGGAGAAAGGAGAGACCGGCAGAACACGTGTAGGTAGAAACAACAAATCAGCTTGCAGGTGAGGTAAAGCCTGTGCGTACAGGCCAGGGGTGAAGGAAAGCTCTTGCTTGGGTCCTGGCTGGAAAGTGAAGCAGGTGAAACCAAGACAGGACTAAGATTGGGAGACAATAGAAGCTGCTCAGCTGCTCAAAACTCAGAGGTGTTTTGGGACCCCTAGAAGGACAGATCTGAGGGGGTGTCTGCACAGAGGCTGGTGGTATGCAAATCAAGGTGTTGACAAGAACTGGGTCATTGATGTTGCTTGCTGATCTGCCATTTAAAAAAAAAAAAAAAAAGAGGACAGCAATAGTAGCAAAAGGGGCCAAGCCTCCAATATGAAGAAATAGCCTAACCAGAAAACCCAGGATAGTGAGGTTGGTTTCTCCATGAATGCTACTTCCCTCAGAGATGCTCTGCTCGTCATAGCAACCAGTGTCATCTTTTAAAAACAAAAATCAGCTCATATCGATGGCCTCCGGCGGCTTCCCATTGCACTTTAAATCTGAACTTATTAAATTTATTGAGGTAACTGGTTAATAACATACAGATTTCCGGTGTACAACTTTCTTATAAGGCGTCTCTCTGCTGTATCGTGTGTTCGCCACTGAAAGCCTCATCTCCTTTTATCACCATGTATTTAATCCCCTTTACCATCTTTGTCTGGTCCCCAGTCCCCCTTCCTCTCTGGGTACCAGTACTCTGTTGTGCGTATCTGTGTAAAATCTAAACTTCATGTCCTGTCCATGTTTTGGCTGCTTGGCCTGCCTCTCTAACATCACCACTTAACATTCCCACACTGTAAGCACGTTGGGCTGCTATTCCTTCAGCATGCAGAGTGTGTTCTCACCTCTAAACTTTGGCACTTCTTCAAGACAGCAGTCGTTTCTCAGCAAGCTCAACTTCCCTCCCAGGTCTGTGCTCACTGCCCCTTTTCCTGCCCAGGCCAGCTCTCACTGTTGAATCCTGGGATCATGTACTAGCCCATATACTTGTTTGGCTCTCCCATGAGAATATAAACTCACCGGGATTACTGTCTTGTGTGCTGCTTCAGGATTCATCTGTACACATACCCCAGAAGAGCGGTTCTCAACCCAGAGTGTTCATCAGCATTCCCTAGGGCAGGGGTGTCAGACTCATTTTCACTGGGGGCCACATCAGCCTCGCAGTTGCCTTCAAAGGGCCACATGTCATTTTAGGACCATGTAAACGTAACTACTCCTTAACAGTTAAGCGAGCCGGGTAGAAACAAGGTGGAGGGCCTCGTGTTCATCACCGGTGCCTTAGAGGCTTATGAGAACACAGATGGCTGGGCCCATTCCCTGAGTTTGTGGTTCTGGAGGAGTCCTGCTCACATTTGCATTTCTCTTAGTTCCCAGATTCTGCTGGGTCAGCCACCGCCTGTGGGAACCACTGGTGTAGAACTGGAGCTCGCAAGCCAGGTAGTGAATAGTTCAGGCCCTGTGGGCCCTTGTGTGGCAGCCGTGCAGTCCTGCCATTGTAGCGGAAAGGTGGCCATCGACCACGTGCAAAGGAACAAATGTAGCTGTGCGCCAAAGAATGGTGTTTACAAAAACAGGCAGTGAGTGGGATTTGGACCTGGCCCCTGAGCTAGGAAAAAGGGTCACTTTTGAGAACTATTCACTAGAACATCAACATAAGACTGTGTGTCTGAGCTAGAAGGCAGCCGTGTGCCAGATGCTGGTGAGTCCGTGGTGAGTGACAGGTCCCTGGCCTTAAATCTCACAGAATTGTGGAGGAGACAGCTGTTAGACCGACACAGCAGTAGCTGTGTGGACCATGTGTGCCAAATGATGGGAAAAGACAGGCTGTTCTGCGAGTTTAAAACCAGGTGCCTCGGGGAATGCAAGGTGCAGCCTGGCCCTGTTCTGAGCTGCGGGTCTTTCTGGTTTCACCGGGAAAAAGAAGCGATGCGTTTCTTCCCACTCCCAGAGCTGCACGCACACCCTTACCCACAGTGGCGCTGCTCTGCTCTTAGCCTGGCCCTTGTTTCGGCGGCCATCTCTGTCACCTTCTGAAGGACTTAGTGGACACTTACCCCTCCTCTTCCACTGCGGCAGTTTCTCTCCTCCGGGATTGTTCCTGTCAGCATGCAAGCATGGTTTCATTTCTCAAGTTTCCAAAAAAGTCCCTGTTCCCTGTGAGCTGTCCCTTTGTTTCTCAGATTCTTTTTATAGGAATTCTCCTTGAGCGAGTTTTCTGTACTTATTTCTCACCTGCCCACCTCCCGTTGTTCCTTTTGTGGGGTCCTCTCCCCATTCTTGCTTGCACTCTAGTCAGGCTCTTTTCCCACCTTCCCACTGAAGCCACTCTTACCAGGGTCCAAAGGTGACTTGCGGTGGTGGTTTCGGCGGTGTTTTCCCAGTCCTCCTTTTACTAGGTCTGCCATTTGACACAGTGGCCCTTTCTTGGGACAGCGTTCACCTCGGCTCTCATTTTCCTCCGGGCCCGCTGGCTGCTGCTCCGTGGTGTCCGTGGCCACAGACCTTGCCTGGGCCTGTATCCGCCCATTCTCCCATGCACTTCCGTGGCTTTTCCTTTCCTGTTCACACAGTAAAGGACGGCGATTTCCCCATTTTTTTCCTTTTGGTCCTCCTCACCCAGTAAGGTTTTTTTTTTTTTAAGCACACTGATATGACAGCTGTCACAATACAATCTAACAAAATTGTTTTGAATAAAGTTAAAGACAACTAAGTGCTATTAGAGCCATCATATGGGAAAAACTAAAAGAACTTTTCGGCCAACCCAACATACTTGCCATTAGTTCTGCTTTGATTGGAATAACGCACACGCACACGCACGCCCCGAGGTCTCAGCCTGCTGGCTTAGAGCTCTGATCAGGCCACCACACAACTTCCCTGCACACCTACTCCAAAAGTCTTCCTCCTGTTCCCCTCTTCTCTCTATTAACCCCTAACATCTGCCTTTCTTCATAGTACTTCTCTGTGCCGAAAGCACAGTGTACAGTGTCTGTGTACTGCTTGCTGCCTCTCTCCCTACTACTGTATTCCTAGTGTCTGACACGGAGCAGGGGTGAGAATGGTATTTGGATGGATGGGTGGGTGGGTGGATGGATGGTGGTTAAAAGAATGTGCACTAAAACCCATTTGTCTGAGTTCAACTCCTGTTTCCACTACTTGCTATCTCTGATCTTTGGAAAGTTACTTAATTTCTTTAAATATATTTTCTTCATTAACATGAGGATAACAATAACTATAGTACCATCTTCATAAGGTTATTGGGCAGATCGAGGTAATCCATGTTAAGCATTTAGAACAGTTCTGCCAAGAGTAAGCCTACACACGAAGATGGCCTGGTGAGAGAATATTCTAGAAGAGTAAACAGCTAGTGCAGTGCTTTTATAAATAGAGGGCATACATTGAACAAGCTAGGACTGTTTATAAACACAAAAGGCTACTGATAAACATTCATTTTTAGTGCACTTTCCATAATTATCCCAGTTTTCACCATGAAATTTACACAACAGTAGGATATGAATCTCTTTATCCATTTGTTAAAGGAAAATCCAGCATGTGGAGTTTTTCAGGTGACATGAAAAGTGTCCTCATTCGAAGCTCGTATGCAGCTTGCTTAAGGAAGAGGAGGCCAGTTCAGGAAATTGTGTTGCCATTTGGACTGTGACAGCAGATAGAAATTTCCCCTGATAAAATGCAGTTCAAGTTTTAAGCCCATAGTGTTACGGGAACCTGTGAGTCGGCTTGATGCCAGTAAAGCACTAGCTGTCGGCCTCTAGGTTCTGTCTCCAGTGGTCGTTTGGCCGGGTTGGACACTTAAGTCTTGAAGAAACCCTCAAATTAAGCCAGTCGCAAAAAGCCAAACTTGTAGGACCCCAGTTGCATGGTATACCTAGAATCAGAATCGGACAGAAAGCAGAAGGGTGGTGACGACGGGAAGGGGTGGGGTGGGGTGGGGTGCAGGGATGGGGGTTCATATTTAATGGGTGAGAATTTCAGTTTTACAAGATGAAAAGAATTCCGGAGCTGTATGGTATTGATGGTTACACAACATTATGAATGTAATTCATTCCACTGAACTGTATACTTAAAAATGATTAAGATAAATTTTATGTCGTGTACTTTACTGCAATAAAATAATGGAGGGAAATAAAAAATAACCCTTCAGGTATTAACTTTTTTTTTTATCTGGTGATTTGTAGGTAAACCAATAGTCTTTTTTTGCATAAAGAATCCTATACAGGGCCCTGGTTGGTGGCACAGTGGATAAGGAGCCGGTCTGTGAACCCAGAGGTCACTGGTTTGATTCCCAGCCAGGGCTCATAACCAGGTTTCAAGCCAGGTCTCCAGCCAGGTCCATAGCTGGAGGCAGGTGGAAGACAACCATACATTGAGGTTTCCCTCTCTGCCTCTCTCCTTTCCCCTCTCCCTAAAAATAATAAATAAAATCTTTTTTAAAAATCCTGTACAACATAGGTTATTTATTATTTTTTTTTAGGCAGTCCCCTCTTTTATTTTGAAACAATTCAAAGCTACCCAGAATCTGGGGGAGGAAATGATACATAAACCTTTGTATATTCATAGGTATATATTTTTCCTGAATCATTTGAAAGTAAGATATATATAAATATCATGACAGTTTACTCCTTAATACTTCTAAGTATACCTCCTAAAATCAAGGATATTTCCTTGATATCATTGTCCCATCCAAGAAGTTTAATATTGGCTCAGTGCATGCAATATAGTTTATTTTTGAATTTCCCTAATTGTATATAAAAATATAAGGGGTGTGTGTGTTAGAATTCAAGATCCAATCAGGGTTTATATATTGGGTTTGGTTTTCATGTTTCTTTTATCTTTCATTACATTGGGTTTTTTGTTTTTTTTTAAGATTATATTATTTTTAGAGAGAGGGGAAGGGCAGCAAAGAGGGAAACATTAATGCCTGTTTGCCTTTCACCTGCCTCCAGCTACGGACCTAGCTGGAGACCTGACTTGCAACCTAGTTATGTGCCCTGGCTGGGAATCGAACCAGTGACCTTTGGGTTCTCAGGCTGGCTCCTTATCCACTGTGCCACCAGCCAGGGCCTTACATTGGTATTTTTGGAGTGTCTCAGCCCCACTGTCATTTGTCAGGTTGTTTCCTCAAGGTTAGATTTTGGTTAAACATTTTTTATAAGAATGCTGTAAAAGTGGCATTGTGTACTTCTATTAACATCTCATCAGTAGACATAACATGTCAGTTTGTTCTATTATTGGTTACATTAAAGATTAATAAACTTAGTTAATGTGATGCTTATTAATAGGTGTCTAGGGTGACACTTGGGATATGTGAATATTCTGTCTTCCATCTGCCTTTCAGTCAATTGTTTTAGCATTTATTAATGGCCCTTGCCAGATTCGATGACTACATCTGGGTTGCAATATAGTGATTTTCTAATTGTCATTCCTTCTGCATTTATTGACTGGCTCTTTCCTTCCTTCCTTTCATTTGTTAACAAGAGCTTTCTCTTTTTCCCTCTTCTTTCAGTATCACTGTAGACTTGTGGAGTCTTTTCATACTAAGAATGGGCTGTATTCTTTTTCTGTTATTTTTATGGGCCGGTGGGAGGGAATCTGTGTCCTTTAGAAATATCCCCTTTGGTCGTTGGATACTCTGTGCTTGTGGCCACAGTATATTCCATGCTCCCTTGTACTTTCCTTGTTCCACACCTGTAGTCAGTCATTATCCCCAGGAATGTCGGTTCCTTTTAGTGGGGAATGGTATTTAGAAACCAAGATCTAGGTGCTAGGTATACTTACAAAATCAACTTTTAAACAGATCGCCTTTCATTTTGATGGTGTGTTGATACCATTTAAGAACACTGTCTCATGTGTTTTGAAATGGTTCATCATTTGGTCCATTTTTTTTTTTTTTTTTAATGTCTCCTGAAATATAAATCTGTTGACATCTCTCCATTTTTTCCTATCCTCGCCAAAGGACACGCTTACCGATTTTATAGAGAGGGGAAGGGAAGGACAAAGGAGAAAAACATCAATGTGAGGGAGGAACATCAATTGATTGCCTCTCACATGTGCCCTGACAACATGAGGACAGAATCCACAACTTAGGCCTGTGCTTTAGCTGGGGCTTGAACCTGTGACCTTTTGGTTTATGGGACAACGCTCCAGCCAACTGGTCCACACCAGCTAGGGCTGGAAAGCATATTTTAAAATGCCATGCTTATGCTATGTTTTGGTATTTTGCTATGTCAAGGTCTCTTTTCTTAACCTTACTTGTTTTAAATAATTTAAAAAACAGTTTTTTAAACTAATACTTTAAGGAACATTTTCAGACATTTTCTCTTAATATCTCCCCACCGTAAAATTTTAATATCTCAGATATGTGATATAGCTGTTAACATACTGTACGTATGTTTGTGTTTTACACATAAAAAGTACATTTTTTACCCCTCAAGAATGATTTTTTTGCTTTCTTCAGGGTTATACTCTGATTGAGAATGCATGGAGTAGGTGGAGAAATGAAGGATAAAACTGATTTGTATTATAAAATAGTAACTAAGTGCTAATAGCACTGGGATCTTTTGGTTGCCTAAGCTCATCGGACAGCTGCCAAGATAGTAATATTCCATCAGTTGGGAAGCTAGTTCAGAGTCCATAGTCCTAATTTTTTCTCATCTAAACAGCTAATAGTTGCTGATTCTGGTGGAGTAAGTCTTTCTCAGTATTGCTTTTCTCTGGAATTGCTTGATGTGTAAGGTATTGCTCAAATGTATTATAACACTTAAGGGACACTGCATTTTTCCCCTCAAAATCCCCCCTTTCTCTACCAACCGCAGCCCCAAAAGAGGAACTCTTGAATCTGAGGCAGTAGAGACTGCAGTTAACTTTTACCCATTACAGACTGTGCTTTGTGGTTTTTCCCCTTAAGTATTTACCTGTATATCTTTCTATCGTCAGTTCCTGTCTCTTCTCTTTTTAGTTTTCTTTCTCCCATCTCTTTTTTCCCCGACATTCCTTTCCCTTTCCTTGCTGCTTATGTTCTCTCTCCTACATGTTGTCTCCTTTCTCTTCCTTCAGGACTATGAGAGTAAATTGCAGGCCTTGCAGAAGCAGGTTGAGACTCGATCCTTGGCTGCAGAAACAACGGAAGAGGAAGAAGAGGAAGAAGAAGGTGAAATCCAGACACTGACACACTTTCCTGTGTATATCTTTTAGATCTGTATTACCAAATTCATCCTTTGTCTGTGACCATAGTTGGCTCTATCATGTATTGACATTTTATTGAACCAATCTGATGATTTTTAAGGATGCTCAATGCTGCGAATCCAGGCTGTGTTCTCTGAGGCTGGAGTGGGACTGCGATCCTCAGAACACAAGATGTCCAGGCGCAGTCTTCATCTGAACCTCCTGGGCAATTCACTTACACTGCCCAGTATGGCTGCACATAGGAAGTTCATATGTCAATTGCAGATAAACACAGAACTTAATCTTTGTTCATGTATTCTGTTCTAGTTCTAATTTACAGTTTATGTCAGGGATTTTCCAGTGAGGACTGCACAACATATCGCTGTACATTAAATGTACTTTCTTAATTCTTGCAGAATTTTTAGCTGAATTAGGGCTTTGTTAGTTATTGTTGTACTACTATAATATAAACATTGGTTAATTTGACTTCTCCACTCAAACTCTCAGAAATTTCAGGCTCCAAATCAACTTTGAAGCAGCTCCTAGTTTATGTATTGAATTCTTTATTTATTTTTAAATATCTATTTCCCTCTGTTCTAGGGGAACAGAACCCTAGTTCATGTACTAGGGTTTTTTCTATATTATAACCCACACATTAGAGGTTATCTTCTTAAAAAGGGAAGCGAAATCTGTTTATTTGATTTACTGTTTTAAAATAAAAAGGATTTTAAAGAAGTTCTCTGAAATGTTTATACAGCTTTCATAATTATCAACAGAATTCAGTAAGCTTTACTAAAAATAAGGGAAAAAACCAGCTGGCTAGAGAAAAACTGGAAAACACCTTCGTTTCTGAAAGAGATGAGGTAGAGGAGGATATAATTTCTATATTGTTATGAGGTCACCGTTAAATATGCCTCGTTGCTCTTTCAGTTCCTTGGACACAACATGAATTTGAGCTGGCCCAATGGGCCTTCCGGAAGTGGAAGTGTCACCAGTTTACTTCGTTAAGGGACTTACTCTGGGGCAATGCCGTTTACCTGAAGGAGGCCAATGCAGTCAGCGTGGAGCTGAAGAAGAAGGTACAGGGGCGGTGGGCAGAGCTGAGCGGGGTGGGCCCTGGCTCTCGTCCTGAAGTAACCTTGCCCTTGGGTGAGCTCTGCTGCCATCTGCTCCAGAACAGGTTTATCTATGCCTTTTTAAATACGTATGCCTGGAAAAGAGCAGGTACTAATGATACGGTTATTAAGTAGAATTAGAAATTTTTTTAATAACATGTTTTATAACTAAGGAGACTGTGTTCCTGACAAGCTGGAGACGCCTGTGAGGAGAAAGATGCTTCTCTTGGGTTTTTGCAATTTTCAGTTTTCTTATTTTATTTTTCAAAGATTTTATTTATTTACTTTCAGAGAGAAGGGAAGAAAGGGAGGGAAACATCAGTGTGCTAGAGATGCTTCTGTCAGCTGCCTTTCTTCATGCCCTCAACTGGGGACCTGGCCTGCAGCCAGGCACGTGCCCTCCTGGGGATTGAACCAGTGACCCTTTGGTTCACAGGCTGGTGCTTAACCCACTAACTCACATCAGCCAGGCGGTTTTCTTTTCGCTTTCTACCATTCAGTCTGCACCTCTAAGTCCCATGTGTCCTCTATGCTTCTAGGGCCTCAGAGGCAGTTTCTCATAGTGGACACACATGCATGGCCTGCACCCAGACAGCCAGGTTCCAGTCCCAGCTCCCTTGGTTGTGTGGATGCTGACAGCCTTGTCCTCCAATCCCTTTGCTACAAAATGGGCTTGGCAACAGTGCAGCCACCCGGGAGTTTTGTGAGGGGCGAGGAAGTGAGTGTTCTGTGTGTCCCACTGCTCGGCAGCGTCCTGATACTAAGATTACAGGGGGCACAATATTATGTAGTAGGTAAGAGCACAGACTGTGTGACCTGGGGAAAATTCGTTCTCTTCTCCTGGGGCTGTGTTCTAGTTCTGTAAGATGAAGATAAGGTATCTTCTTCATTCATAACCTCTGCCACCCATCTCAATTTGTGATTATTTATTAATTACGCCTTCCTTCAAGTAAACTAAAGGAAGGCAGAGAGTATGTCTTTTTTTTTTCTTACTGCTGTATATTAGCATTTAATTATTTGTTGGTGAAAATATAAAGTAGTGAGAGATAAACAACATGATGTGTACAAAGCACTTACCATATATAATATTTACTTATGGCCCTGGCTGGTGGCACAGTGGATAAGGCACTGACCTGCGAACCACAGGGGTCACTAGTTGGATTTTCAGCCAGGGCACATAACCAGGTTGCAAGCCAGGGCTCCAGCCAGGTCCCCAGCTGAAGGCAGATGAAAGGCAACCATACATTGATGTCTTTCTCCCTCTCTGCCTCTCTCCCGTCCCCTCTGTCTAAAAATAATAAATAAAATAGTAATAAAATGTAAAAATATATTTATTTATTTTTAGAGAGAGGGGAAGGAAAGAAGAAAGAGAGGGAGAGAAATGTGTGTGAGATTGATCTGTTGCCTCTCACACACTCCCAACTGGGGGTCTGGCCCACACCCTAGGCAAATCAGCAGTCCACGGAGCCGCACCAACCCGGGCAGTAAACACTTCTTCAGAGTAGCAGTTGTAATCCACTGAATTTAAAATTAAAAACTGTGACATGTTCTCCTCCCCATTAGTGAGAGACTAGATAGAGATTCATTCTTGGATCTTCTGTATAAGTTCTACAAAAGTCTTCAGTCAGCCAAAATATATATTGTAATCTTAGGTTATACAAAAATACTCTGCCGGGCTAGGAAAATAAAATCATAAAATAATGTTAAATTAGGATGATTCTCTATGAGTTTCTAAGTGGCTGAGTTTGTTTTATTTGTTTTTTTAAGTTAATCATAAGCTACTTGTTGAGCACATACTGTGTGTTTGACGTGATTATATTGCCTTGTCTCTGAAGCTTACGTGCTGAAATCAAAGGCCATTTGTGGCTGGTTTGTTCTTTCCATTTAGGTGCAGTTTCAGTTTGTGCTGTTGACTGACACATTGTACTCCCCTTTGCCTCCTGAATTACTTCCCACCGAGGTGGAAAAAACCCATGGGGACAGGCCTTTCCCTCGCACTGTGGTGGCAGTGGAAGTCCAGGATCTGAAGAATGGAGCCACGCATTATTGGTCATTGGAGAAACTCAAGTATGAAACATTGTTCATAAACCCAGTAGTTTTATTTAGAAACTAGTAATGGGCTTGGGGGTGGGGAGTCCTTCAAATTTTGCTCTCTGAGCTGCCACAACTGCTTCCTTTTTTGTGCTTCTGAATGCTGTCTCTGACCGCTGTTACTACTCTCCACCCATTTTCTTCTGAGGGGATGAATTCCACTCAGCATGCACCTTTGTCATTTGTAGATAGGATTTAAATTTATCCTTCATAGACCCACTTCTATTTTAAGTTTTCCAATGTCATGGTACCTATTTATGTCTTACATCTAGTAATTACTGATCTTTTCTGCCCTGGGTGTCAGGATGACCAGTAAATAAACAGGAAAGATATAAAGCAGCTTCTTTTGTTTTGAGCGTGATGAGATGTTTTTCACTGTTTCAGTATGTTTGCAAGGCACCATTGAGCAACATTTCTCCTAGGACTCGGTAGAGGTTAAGTGGCCCTTCTTGATTGTTGGTGGCTGATCTCTAGACTCACACACTTTGGATACTATTTTGGTTTCTGTACTTTAAGTCTTCCTTTCATTTAATATCATTATATAATAGCAGCTTTTTTTTTTTTTTTTTTTTTAATTTTGCATGGAATATATTTCCAAAGTGAAACTTTAATGCAACCTTGTAATACTAACCGAGCACCTTGCTGTGTACTGTGCAGACAGAGGCTGGATCTGATGCGAGAGATGTATGACAGGGCAGGGGAGATGGCCTCCAGCACCCAGGACGAGAGCGAGGGCGCTCTGACGGGCAGCGACCCATTTTATGACCGGTTCCATTGGTTCAAACTGGTAGGAAGGTATGTGATGATCTTATTTGACATCTTTTTAAATAATGGGTGGGTATTTTTAATTCTTCAAAACTTCCGCATATTTTACAGAAATGAAAGGAAATGCAATTTACAATCTGGTCCACTCCTACACAACCACTCCGTAATTTGGTATATTTTTCTTTCGTTTTTTTCAACATGCACATTTGTTTTAAGTCTCAAACTTTCAGAGTAATTGACAGCCTTCCCAGACTCTTAGCTCATTTGCAAAATGTGTTATAGTTGAACAAGGTAGATTTAAAGAAAAAGAAAACCTGTGTCTTTATCCTATGGTTTAATGTTATAGTAGGACTTAAACTTACCCAGCTGCACCCTCTTCATCATCTGACATGCCCTCACTGTTTTTAAAGCAATTCATCTCACTTTAGTCTCTGTTGGGGTAAATTAGTTGCATATATTGGTAGTCCCTTTGACCCTCTTTTTTTGTATACGTATTTTCAATATTTAGTGAAAATAAATAGTGCCCTATGAGTCCATTCTCGAGTCAAGTTCTTAGAGACTTGGAATTTAAAAAACAGAGAAGTGTAAGTTTTGAGCTTAACGATTTCAGTATTTAAATTGTTTTTCAATTGCAGACTCTTCCTATTTTATAGGACCTCAGTAAAAAAGAAAAAGCTGAAGTCCAAGTATTTTTTAAAAGATGAAGTCTTTTTTACTCTAATAGTGGGAAGTGGTTTTTGGGGTTTTTTAAAGATTTCATTTATTATTTTCAGAGAGAGGGGAAGGGACAGAGGCAGAGAGGGAGAGAAACATCGATGTATGGTTACCTTTCACCTGCCTCCAGCTATGGATCTGGCTGGAGACCTGGCTTACAGCCTGGTTGTGTGTCCTGACAGGGAATCAAACCAGCAACCTTTGAGTTCGTAGGCCAGCACCTTATCTACTGAGCCATCAGCCAGGGTTTGATAGTGGAAAATATTTAAAGAGATGAATTGGCCAAAGAGGTTTGCCCACAGGCACATCTTTGCTTTGCCATATACCATTTATTCATGCCCCCAGATGACATGGAAATTGAAATTACAATGTATGCATTGTTTTACCAAATATTGAGTGGCTCCTTTGAGGCCTGGCTGCTATTATTTCATGCAAACAGGAGACTATAAATATTTCAGAACACACATTTTACCTGGGATATTCTACTCATGTGTTTCTTTTACTTTCTTATTCTAAGGATCAGTCCTTGTTCCCTTTCACCTGAATCAGATGATTTATGCTTATATTATCCTTTTGCTTTTCACCTGCTTTTATTGTGTCAATTCCTCAGTGGGTTCTGTGCTGTTGGCACCTGTAGCTTCCTGTTTAACCAACTATTCCTCTCTCCCTGGCTGTGTCGATTGGCGTCTGGCCTGGTGTCTAGCTCCCCCATTTTCCATGGCTGTGTGAATGAGCGCCTTGCTGACCGCACACCCTCCCCCACTTTTTCCACGGCCGATTCCGACATCACTGAGCTGGCTGACGAGCAGCAAGATGAGATGGAGGATTTTGATGATGAGGCATTCGTGGATGACACCGGCTCTGACGCAGGGACGGAGGAGGGATCAGATCTCTTCAGTGACGGGCATGACCCGTTTTACGACCGATCCCCATGGTTCATTTTAGTGGGAAGGTTGGTGAGGTTACTGTGACAAAGGCCAAAAGGGACCAGCTCTTGCTCTAAAGAGTCCTTGTGCAATTTTGGATGATCTTGCTTTAGCCAATTCAATTCATGCTGCTGATCTGGCTGGAGGGAGTGCCCAGGCAGCGTTTGTGAGCTGCTGGGCATCATAGGGCACTGCGGAGGACCCGTTGTCTTAAGTTCCCAGTAATACTCTTCTGAAGGAGGAAGCCCCAGCGAAGAAAGTGATTAAAGCTTAAGAGTCAGAGGTTCCAAGGTTAAGAATGTCACTGTGGTCTAATGTTTCCTTTTTGTAGGAATGTGATTAAGGAAGCATAGGTGATATCTTGAGGAAGAGAGTGGAGCAGGCCCAAGGTTAGGCTGAGCGATTCATGGCATCAGCAGGAGTCAGGAGGACATAACGGAATTAGGCATAGTGTTTAGGTTTCACTTTTTCCTTAGTCTATGAGTGCAGAACAGAACCAGGAACACAAAATTTCCCTTTCATCTAAATGGATGCCTTTTTTTGCCCAGTTTTACTGAGCTCTGGCTTCTGCTAAAATTGTACCTGTAGGCTTTGTAATGATGCATCTCATAAAATTACCTGTTGGCACCATCAACAGTGGATATTTGTTTCCCAGTGCGTGAAACTGTTTTGTGATGCGTTTAGTTCACCAAATGGAGGCATTGTCTTGGCTCCATCTGTCAGTCACACAGAGCTCTCCTGCACACATTCTTAACCCTGATGTCTCTGTGCGCACCCATCTTCACGCTAGCGTAATTGGAACAGAGATTCAACAGAGCAGCGTCCAGAGTTTAAGGTATTAAATTTAACGTAGTGTTGATTAAGAACCACATGTTGCTGAGCCCTTTCCCAGTAAGGGAATCACATCCTTGTTAAATGGATAAACACTGGTTCCCTAAGTATTCAAGTGCAGTGGTCTCTCTGGGCCCAGTAGAAACCTAAGGTTCTAACACCTCACTTATAATGCTGTTGGCTACCTGATTAAAACTAAATAAATAATGTAGACTATCACTGTTATGAAAAGGGGGAAAAGTAAAAGCTTTTTGATAGAAATGAAGGCCTCAATTATGACTATGAGTCATAATATTAGTCCCAGGGTTTTACAGAGATAGACATTTATTCACTTTTTTTATGAATAAGCATAAAGGGACTATATAACCATGAATCTTCTCTTCTACTGGTGTATTACCAGCAACAGGCGCTTAGAATTTCAGAGAAGCTGATTTATATTAAGAATGAGGAAGGTAATTCTCTAAATAATGGGACCACGTATGCTTTCTTTCCTTCATGGCTGAGTGTGTCCATCAGCACATTTCCATCCTATACTAAAAGGGTCAGAAGTCAGAACCAGGTTTCTGTCCATAAACTCATGATCCTGGTGTCAGTCGCGCAGCTTCTGACGCTGCTCACTGCAGCTGGGCACCCCCGCCGCCTCGTCACTGGGCTGTAACGGGCTGTGGCACCTGGGGCCGCTCTTCAGACAGGCAGCTTAACCCTCAGGCCTGTTGGGTTCTCAAGTGTCAAACCAAGAGTGAGGGGCAGGAAGAGAGCCTTAAGGATCATTTTTAACTTCCAGATTCTTCATCCGCACTGGCCAAATGAGGTACCCTGGATAAGAGTTTTACCCAGAAGCATTCATATTTTGAATTGGTTGTATAGAAAACTTAAGTCAGAACCCCACTTAATGTGGGAATTTACTAGCTTAAAATATGTGTATTATTTCTCTCTAGTTTTATTCCTTTTTAATCATATCAGATTTAGTTTAGATATAAAGCACTCAACTTTGATTTTCAGATAAAATATTTATTATGCTATAGCTCAGGAACTGACCTTTTCATTTGTTTGGGTTCCCAGGTTCTAAAACTAACTTTGGCTTGCAAGAAAGAGGTTAGGTGGGGAGGTGGAATCAGAGCCCTCAGCACAGTGAAGGGGGGGCCCTGTTTATTTTCTTTCTTGACTACACCTCTCACCTATGAACAACCTGTAACAGTGCAACATCACCTAGCTGTAGAATGGTCATTGTACATGTAGGAGGAGCAACTTCTTCCCTATTGTTGTGACTTACAGGATTGGGTTTCCTCTATAGGCATGTAATTACAAATGCAATTCACTTGTAAAAATTTCCAGTTTCATGCAATTCTATTTGTAAGTTTTGTTCCTTGGCTGCCTCCAGTGAATTTTTACATGGAAATTAAAAGAGCTTGTCCCTTTAGCTATTCTCTTACAGCATGCTGGGGTGTTATGAACCATCCATCATAATTTGGGATGACATGTAAAATATTTAAGCTACTATTCTGGGTTCAAAGGGGGATAAAAGGTGGTTATTCTGTGACCTAACTACCTGACCTGACATTCTTTCTGTAACTAGAACCATAATCATGCTGATTTTTCTTATCTTTATGTTCACAAAATTTGTTTCCCTTTTTGATGTAACTTCACAGAACTTTCTGCTAATATATCTTTTACGTCTCTCCCTCTTCCATCCCTGTTCTCCTTCAGTCTGCTAGGTCAAGATAGAAGGACTCTCAAGAATGTGGAGTATTTTTAAAATTCTAGTTCAGAAACTTCAGAGGAGAGTTTTTATACAGCACTGATACTCCTGCCACTACAATGGAATTATAGATTCTCTTTTCTGAAAGGAGAGCTTTATAACAATGCTTCTGTTCTTCCACATTTGCGGTAGCCATTGCCCCAGGCCGCAAAGGCAGTCTTGTCTTCAGTGTGTGCTCTAACAGTGCTTTATTGTAGCCTGCGTGCGTGGACATGATGATGCTATGCTTCAAGTGGAGAGCTTTAAAATTAAAAACAGGGGCTCCTTTTTTTGAAAAGCTCTTTTTAAGTATAAAAAGATAACTATTACAAGTTAAGCATAGTTAAAAATCTAGACTCATTGTGACTAATGCTTTGCAAAATCAACCTAGTATAAGGTTGCATGGCTTTGCTTCTCTATCTCAGGTGGACCCATTTTTCTGGAAAAATCTTCTACCTGTACTTAAAGATAGAGGACAACTTATTTTCTCATTGCTGTGGACTCAGACGTTCACTTACTCACCAGTGGCGAGCAAGACCAGACAAGGTTCCCGCCCTCGTGTGTTTACAGTCTGGTGGATAAATTAAATAATCGTGTAGCTAAGTAATTGTAAATCACATCAATGCTGGAGTCGTGTGTGTTGCTGAGCTCATGTAACACTCAGGGGACCTGGCATGAGAGATTGGTGTTTGGAATAAGACTTCAAAATGTGGACTTAAAGGCATGAAATTAAAGATAGTGGAGTTGAGAGAGAACTCCAGGCAGGGATGAGCACGGACAATGGCTCTTCATGGCCAAGGCCGTGAAAGTGGGTGAGTCTGGCTGGACGGCCATTGCGAGAGAGGCAGGTCTTGCTTGTATGTTCGCTGCCTTTGGAAGTGAAATGACCTATTTAGTACCTTATGCCAAATTTGTAGTTTTAAACTGTCACAGTAGTTGATGTTTGAGAGTCTTGTTTGTAAACTCTTAACACTTTTTTTTTTTTATTTGTTTTGTACAAAAAAACTTTAATCTTCTGTTTCTTAGCATTGCTCTCCTAACCTTTGGAGCAGACTGAAAGGGAAATAGATATCATTTGACCTGATTTAATGTTCATTTGAAGTTATTTTGTTACACTTTTCATTTGTATTTATGCTCTTACAGTTTTAACATTTGTTTTTTGTAGTGTTGTTTTGTCTGTTTTCAGAATTGTTTTCATTACTTTGAGTTGAAATCCCAAGAACCCATTCATCTTCTTTTTCTCTGTTTTAGATTTTTCAAAGCAGAAAAAAGTGTGTATGGACATGTGTCACTTATAGTTATATTTAATTTCTCGATGCAAATGTTTACTCTTTGCCTTGTCTTGTGTTCAAAGATCAACATGTATCAAGTGGGAAGACAGGATTAACAGTAGGAACTGCATTCTGTTTCCTACTCACTAAATTTTGTGATGACCAGTTTTTATTGCTTCAAAAAATCAATAGCTACAAAATAATGAAAGATTACAAATATGATAGAACTTTGTCAGTTCATTTAAAATAGGAAAACGTTAGGTGTGTAACTTACCTTTTGTTATATGCATCTCTGAATTAAGTTCTGGATCTTAGCAGCAAAAGCAACCCTGCAGGCATCAGCTGCCTTCTTCTCCCTTGGCATTTATCTTGACTCCCGTTCAGTCTCCTGTAAGCTGGCAACTCAGAGACTTATGGCTAGTAGCCTCTCTGCCCATATGTATCAGTACCCCTACCTAAAGATAACACTCATTTCTCAGAGTAAAACTGAAAGACCCGTAGCACTGCGACTTGAAATTTATTTTAGACCTATCTCAGTCGCATTCTTCTGCTTTTTTTAAATCTCCTGATTTCTGTGTTATTTTTTGGGAAAAACAAAATAAACCTCTATAATTCCTTACATTAAAAAGTCAAGCTCTTTGATAGGGTCCCTTTTCCCACCCATAGAAGTATTTATAGACCAGTATCGGAAAGTCTATTTCCAATTGCTACTCTCCTACCTACAGCAGTCATTCTATAGAGGGTAAAATTTGGTGCAAGTTGGTCTCTGTCAACTGTTGCAAAGTATTTGCATCTGGTTATACATTAGCTGGGCTGAAAGCAACTGGAGGGCCAGAGCAGAGAGAGAGATATCCTTAATACAGGGCCTAAAAGCCAGCTCAGGTTCACAAAGGAATTTTTGACAAATTTGACAGCCAGCTTCTCTCTCTATAGGACGCTCAGATATTTGTCTCCCGGTTTCTGTCTCTAGGGCATTTGTTTACCTGAGCAATCTGCTGTATCCTGTGCCCCTGATCCACAGGGTGGCCATTGTCAGTGAGAAGGGTGAAGTGCGGGGATTTCTGCGGGTGGCTGTACAGGCCATTGCAGGTAGGTGACCCTCCTCTGACACAAGAGCTGTGGGTTCTTTGCCAGGACACAAAGCAGGCAGTTCTGTGTGGGCCACGCTGCAGTTACACTTGCAAACTGCATGCGTTTATCTGTCTTGGAGAAAACATTTACTGCTTCCTCTCTGAGAATTGTTCCTAAGCATCAGGAATAGATTCTGTTTAGTCTGGGCTACTGGTATTTTGGAATAATGGGGTAAAAGTATTTCTTTTAACTTGAAACACAACTCTTGGATTAACTTTATGAAAGTCATTTGCATTTTAAATAATGTATATTAACTGCTTCAGAAGTAACAATTCTCAGGACTTTTTCTTGCCTAATTTTCCTCTCATGGTACTTCTAGACATTTCTGTCCTTTGGGTATTATATTTGTACTAAATAGATCAAGAGTCTGATGCTTTTCCATGATCCAATTTACATTCTGAGGGAAGAATGTGGCCATTTCCTGGCATTTTTCTGCTTAAATTTCTTAATGCTATGCTGTTTAATGACTCTTCAGCATGGAAATCTGTTACATAGTCACCATGGAAACCAATCACATAGGCACCAGTTTAAGTTTAGGGAAGTCTCCACAAGTATATTCTAACATTTTAAAATATTTAATATTATTGAATATAATCTTGTCAAGTGAAGGGATAAGTATTTTTAGATAATTTGAACAATACTGAGAATAAAACTGGCTCTTTACTAACTAGCCTCATTTGAGCTGAGGGGTTTGGGAAAGTTAACTGAGTTGAGAGCAGCCCTCATGACTTAGCTGCTTCATTCTTATTTTTTCTTTAGGCAAAAGGACTTGTCCTTTGGTGTCTCCTCTTGTATTAAAGTTGTCAGAAACTGAGATCCCACTTATTTATCATTTCTTTTATAATCCAGTAAGAGTTGTCCCCCCTCTGTCTCATAGGTAGCCTCAATCAATCTTTGCTTATTCTTTTTTCTACCTAGCGGATGAAGAAGCTCCTGATTATGGCTCTGGAATTCGACAGTCAGGAACAGCCAAAATATCTTTTGATGATGAGTACTTTAATCAGGTGGGAAACCTTCCAGGAAGTGGACGCCTAATGGAAGCAGAAAGTAGTGGACAGCTTTATAAGGATGTTCACTAAAGAATAATTCTTCTACATAGAACTGAAGAGTATAGATAACCAGAGGGCATTTATTAGAATATGGAACATATCTAAAAGTTACAGCAGTAATTTCTATTTTTTTATATTGTGTTTTCTCAGGCATCTCTTAATCCACATAATTTTACAGTTGCTATTATTTGTTAGGCAAATAAAAAAAGAAAGGAAACCAGGGGAAATGTATTATTATTTTACATGAGAGAGAAAAATGTATTACTGTCTCATCTACCCTCCTTCCTCCTTGTTTTCAGAGTGACTTTTCTTCAGTTGCAATGACTCGTTCTGGTCTGTCCTTGGAAGAGCTGAGGATTGTGGAAGGACAGGGTCAGAGTTCTGAGGTGATCACTCCTCCAGAAGAAATCAATCGAATGACTGACTTGGGTGTGTAGACAGTTTACTATGATTAGAGACGTTGTCAAGGAGATAGTCACTTTCATTCACTAGGAATGGAAAGAATGCCCTACTCCTCTTTGAAGGGTGTTCTGTGCATTATTTAAATCACATGTGTGTTTGTTTGACCCTCTTTAGATTTGAAGTCAGGCACTTTGCTGGATGGGAAGATGGTAATGGAAGGGTTTTCTGAAGAGGTTGGCAACCACCTGAAACTGGGCAGCGCCTTCACTTTCCGTGTAACAGTGTTGCAGGCCAGCGGGATCCTCCCAGAGTATGCAGACATCTTCTGTCAGTTCAAGTAAGCTGCCCCCTTGCTCTGCCCACCCAGCTGCTGGCCCAGGCGATGCCCTGTGCTCCATAGACTGCTTTACATTCGTGAGGGACCAACACTTCTGAGAAACCATGACTACCAGGCTCCAAAATAAAGCGCTTTCTTCACTCAAGATGGGAGTAGGAACCGGAAACCTATAATGAATTGAAACCAAGTTCATTATGGGGAGGAGTATGGCCATGCCTCCTGCTAGCAGGTGCTGTTGTGAACTGTCCCTCCCTGCAACCAGTATAGGCGCTGATCCATATAAGCCTATCTACTAGTCTTCTCAACGCTCCATATGCTAAAATGTTGTATTAATAAACCTGAAAGTAATGAATTATTTAGTTACTAATTATGCCTAGTTAATACTTGGGAAAAATAAATTTTAAATGTCATAATGAGTAGTAACATTGTACATCAATTGAATAAGTATGTAGAGAAAATGCAACAGGTTTGTTTCTCCTCCACTTACAAGGTGCTTTTTCTATCCTGTAACCTGTCGTTAAAATCGTATCCATCTGGTACTTTTGGTTTTGCCCATTTAATGTGTTTTTACAAAAAGCTTCCAATTTAGAGTGGGATGGAGTTAGCTAGATGAATCAGTTTTTTTGAACTTTCATTTTTCTGCTCAGGCAACTGATGTATTTGATGGGAAAAAACCTACATGGTTAACTGATGTCTGAAGCGACAGTAGTATTGACTTTTGTCCTAAAACCTCCTAAAAAAGATCTCATGTCTACCTGGCATTAGCTCTGGAGAAGAGGGCACTCGTGTTGAGAGAAGACTCAAATCCTTTTTAGGTTTTTATCAGCACATCTGGCCTGCATAGGGAAGACACAGCTGTAGAGCTCAATGACTGATTTCACATGTCACATGTGGAGCCCCAGGATAATTGCACGTGCTCCAAGCAGAGCACTGGGGGAGTGTAGGTCAGAAGTCACCCCCTCTGCTCAGTACAACATATAGTCCCCAGACTCAGTGAACTAATTTGGAAAATAAGGACTTCATAATCCTGGTCTCTCTACCCACTAGCCAAAGTATGTCCTTTTAATGGATATTTCTGTCTGGCAGTAAATTTTGGTATTGAGGATGCTTTAATGCTTTGCTTCTTTTTACTTCAAACTTATAATATGGGGGAAGAGAAAATAATGAAACCTCACTATTTGTGAGAACAAATAAACATAGCCCACTGATTCAACAGATATTTCAGGAGTATCTTCCATTACTTCAAGCCTGTGGGAGAAACTTGATGTGTTCTGGGGAGACAGGCATATGAATACATTATTACGGTGAAATCATCACTATTGAAGGAAAATAGCTCCTAGTGCTGTGGAAACACAACCATTTGGGTGAGTCAGGACAGACTTTTTGCAAGAGGTAGCATTTGCTTCTACACATAGCTGGTCTGAGAGAGGCTAGGCAAGGACACCATCCACAGGTTTTGGTAACTACCTTGTAGAAGCTTGAATCTACCATATCTTTCTGAATAACAATTTCATGGTTTTCATTCTCAGTGAAAACTACAAAGGAATAAGAGTTCACTGAAATCACTCTTCATGCTCCCTAAGGCATTTCTGCATATACATCCACATAACTAAGGGATCAGGGTCAGTGCCTTTACCAGTCATTCTGAAATAAAATCTAAAATGCTGAGTGATACGGAAAATATTTTGACAACGATATGTAAATGATTTGCTCAATGAAAGACTCTGCTTAAGTGGGTATTTCTTTCCATATGATCCAAGTTGAGGTCTTACAACAAAGATCCTGATGAAACTGTTTAATGAAAAATCCTTGTGTCTTATTTTTCCATTAAGTTTTTTGCATCGCCATGATGAAGCATTCTCTACGGAACCCCTCAAAAACAATGGCAGAGGAAGCCCTCTGGGCTTTTATCATGTGCAGAATGTAAGTGACATGGACATTTTTGCAAACGTATTGTGGGTTGGTATGAGGCAGTCATGAGTGGGCCCTCCTGGGTTTCCTTAGCCCAGGAAGGATGTTAATGGGAATGGCTGTGCGAGGCAGGCTCTGTGGGCAGAGTAGACAAGGGGGCGGGGCAGTGGACAGAGCAGCTGGCCTTCTGCGAATCATAGTGGGCCCTGAGAGGAGTGTCCGGGTTCATCTGCCAATAAAAGCTTTCATCACTTTAAATGTAGTGTTTTAAGGCCCTGGCTGGTAGCACAGTGGATAAGGTGCCGGCCTGCAAACCCAAAGGTCGCAGGTTCGATTCCCCAGCCAGGGCACATAACCAGGTTGCAAGCCAGGTCTCCGGTCAGGTCTGTGGCTGGAGGCAGGTGAAAAGCAACCATACATTCCATACATTGATGTTTCTCTCCCTCTCTGCCTCTCTCCCTTCCCCTCCTTCTAAAAATAATGAAATAAAATATTTAAAATAAAATAAATGTAGTGTTTTAGTGTTTCCTTCCTAGACAAGTGAGCAGTTAGTATGAGTTTAGTTAAAGTTGATACATTTATTGTCCTTACCTGTAAGGAAATTACATTGTTCAGTTACAAATAAGATAAAAACTTAAATGCTTTTGTAACTAAGGTTCAGATTTAATGCTGTCTCTTCCTTGCCGCTAATACTGTAGTGAATCCATTAATGCCCTTTATAGCTCTTTCTGTGGGGAGTAAGAAAACAGACCTTCCAGCTCTTCTAGGAAAGTTCACTTCAACTCTCTCAAAAGCTATCAAGCTCATCACAATAGCTAACAGTCATTGGGGGCTTATTTTCTGTCAGCTTCTGAGATGGGTGTTTTATGTGTCTTAACTCATTTAATCCTCACCTTTACGCCATAGACTATCTTAATCCCCAAGTTAAAGCTGTGATAACAATCTCAGAGCAGTTAGTCCAAGGTTACAAAGCTAGGAAAAAGCTGAGATGAGTTTACACTCAGACATGTGGCTCTGGCCTCCAAGATCTTTTCCACAATAGGAAATGACCTCTCAGTCTCCTGTTATCCCTATGAGAGGAAAGGACAACTCCAGAAATGGAACAAGCAAACACAGAACATGCTGTTTTGCTTTTATGTTTGTTAAATTGTATAAATAGGAGCATGGGGATGCACAGATGGATCACAGAGGATTGTATCCCTGCAGAGCTCACAGTTATGATAGGGAAATAAAATGCTCATTTAATCAATAGTAGTATAAGATCTAGAGACACTAGAAAGGTATTCGGGAAATGCAATGGTGGTAGAGAAGGGAAAGTGATTTTCATTAAGAGAAAGATACTTTGAGGTACTTTGTTGTTGGGGGTAGATGGTTGGGTATGGAAAGGAAGCAGTGGGGGGAGGTTTTTACTTATATAGTATAACTAAAAAAAAGGTGCGTCAGCCAGTTGGGCAGAGCATCATCCCAGTACACCAAGATTGTGGGTTTGATCCCTGGTCAGGGCACAAATGGGAATCAAACAGTGAATGCGTGAGTGGGTGGGATAAGAAAATCTCTTTCCTCCCTCCTTTGCGCTCTCTCTAAAAAAATTAAATTTTAAAAAGGTAAGTCAGACTTGGTCTTGCACCTGGCACATGGTCAACAGTCATGTTTTCCTTAGTGTTATTACTACAATACTGGAGCTGGGCCTTGAAGGCTCGGAATGACTTAGACATAGGGAGATGTGGAAGGCCTGACAGGCAGGGCTGCAGCCTGGGGCTGTCTTCAGGCACAACCGGGGAGAGAGCAGGTGCTGGGGGAGCTGAAACTGCACGTGTGTGAAGGGCAGCAGGGGGTAGAGCCAGCCGATGGAGGGTCTTGAACGCCTGAAGCTCAGTGAATGAAAACCAGAGAGAAGACACTAGCTTACCTGGGTTGCGGGAGGCCTCCATAGTGAAACACCCAGCACACGCTGAGCACTCTCACGGGGTCACATCCGGTTGCACCAGAAATGTCACTTTTCTCACGACAAGTCTGTCCCTAATCTAGCTTGGCTTTATTCCTTTTTAGATTGCAGTGGAGGTCACCGAATCGTTTGTGGAATATATCAAAACCAAGCCTATAGTATTTGAAGTCTTTGGGCATTATCAGCAGCACCCACCTCACCTGCAAGGACAGGACCTTAACAGGTTGGAGCCAAATGGGCCAAGATTTTTTTTGTTGATACTATTAATATTGCTGTTATTGTCATTTGCTGGAAAGAATCTTTTGAGGGATTAATATAATTAAATAACAGTGTTTATGTTGCCTATTGTTTCCTCGTTAGAAACTTCACCACCTTTTTTCTAAGCCACCTAATCACTAATTGTAGGGAGAGCAAATTGAATTTTTCCCACGTGGTTTTGAGTACGGGCCTTTTGTAGGAAGAAGCTAGGAATAGGACTGAAAGGCAAGGGGCAGGGCTATGAGTTGTGTATAATTGTTCCTAACCTCCCAGAACTTTATGAAGCATAAACTCTAAGTGGAGACATCAAAAGTGATGAGAAAAAAAAAAAAAAAGTGATGAGGAAAACAGTGGTGTGGACTTTGGGATGATGGCAGAGTGTCACTGTGAACGCAGAAATTTCAGCTATTTCATCTATTAGCTATGACTTAGAAGGGGACCTTTAGTAAAATTTCTGAGCCCCAGTTTTACTCTGTGGAATTATGCCTGGTATCTGATAACTGTTGGACTTGAGAGTATAAACCATCTGCATCTAAAGGGAACTTAAATATGCCATTATTGTTAACATGGGCCTCTTTTTAGTCTTTAAGATCTTTGTCTTCCTTCCTTTGCAGTCCACCTCAGCCATCTCGACGATTCTTTCCTCCACCCATGCCGCTGTCCAAGCCAGGTGAGCCCGAGCTGCATTCTTGGCATGACGTTCTCTGTGTGAATACAGCTCTTCCTCTGAGTGACTTTTCCCACAGAAATCACAGTCAAATTCTTGCTCCGTTTCTGTGTATCCTCACATATTCTTGCATCTAGCAGGAACTAGAATTCTTGGCTCATGATTTAAAATAAGAAGAAACAATAGGGCTTTATTACCTCTGGTCGTATTGTCGATTTTCGTAAGTTCCCTGTTCTAAATCTCTGCTATCATGTGTGTAACTCCCCATAACTGTCAGGTGACTGGGCATTTCTTTACACATTAAATTTATCCTGCATGTTCATTTATCTTGTTTTGATTTTTGTTTATTTTCATCCTTTTTCCCCATTGCATATTCTCACCCCACCCTGTGTTCATCTCCATCCTGCCCTCATACCATGAGAGAAAGATAAAACCGATACAATTTCTCATGTGTGACCCTGTGATTGTGCATGTGTAGGACACATTTTCTGAGCACACCAGTGTGCTCGCATCCTCCACTGCTGCCCCTTTCCGGGTCGGGGCCCCTTTTCTCTCTCTGCCAGTTCCTAGCTGCCAGAGTGAGAGGGTCTGAAATGAAATGGTTAGTATCTAAATCAGCTCTGCCTAGATACAGAACCATCCTCAGAGGCTTTTCGTAAAGCCTGGCTCTCTGTGTGAAACTTCGACCTTCCTTTTGCAGCCAGAGCTGAATGCCAAGTTCAGCACGTTGACAAGGTCCTGTCACATCTGCTTCAGGGAGATTTTAGAAAGCACCCTGTCTATGTGTCTCTCCTTCACCTCTCCCTGGGGGTGAGGGCTCCTTATTTGTTTGTTTGATGTCTTTGCATTAATATTTTTAATTTTAAAGATTTTTATTAGTACGTGTTTTTGTTTTTAATGCTTCTAGTTTTGCTTTCTGACCCTAAGAAGACTGGCAGAACCAATAACCCTATTTTCCTCTTGACTAACATTGCCCACTCGTGTGGAATCAGCCGGGGTGGGTAATGCATCAGGCTACGTGTACGAACGGTGCTGTACTACTCAGAAAGCCCCGTTAGCTCCATTGCATCAGGGGATCCTCATACTACCTTTTTGAGACAGCAGGTGGAATAATATGACTACACTTTACAAAGGAGGGGACAGATTCCCAGAGCCTAAGCATCTCAGCCAGAGTCACATCCCTTTTCAGTGGTTGAACATAACTGGATCCCAAGCCACTGGACCCTCACTCCGGAGATCTCAGGTTCTGAGCAGAGGACCCTCCTGGCACCGCCACATTTCAGAGTTTCTGTGTGGTGTTTCAACATTTCCCTTATGTACAGTCTGAAATTCTTGAAATACTGAGTTTTGGCTAATGTATTTCATTATAATGTACAGTTAAGAAAAAGGAATTTAAATCTGAAGAAAATGTGTAATGAGAGATTTTCAGGAGCCTGTATTGAGAGATCATACCCATGGTTCCCAAACTTGTCTGCGCATTGGAATCACCTGGGGAGTTTCAGACCCCTGAGCACTGAGTCCTGCCCCTAAGGATTGATTTAATGGGCCCGGGGTGTGGCCTGGGCTTTGCCATCTTTCATATCTTGGGGATTCTCGTGGGCAGGGAGGTTCCGGAACCACTGGGATGTAGGAGGGACCTGCCCTCCCTTACGCCAGCTGTGACGTACAGGGCCTAACGGTTTTTAATGGTTTTGTGAGCGCATTCACTCTGCAGGAAACCTGTTTTCTTATCATTGAGTACAGTTGTTGAGAGAGAGATTCTGACTCTCCCCTTTCCTTGTTCTTCGAATTAATTTAGAGGTTCTGACATAGTTGATGAAGTTCCTCTGGGTCTTCTGCTTTGAAATCTATTCTGTGACTCTTGCTGCCTTTCTCAAATGTGTCCTTGAAGACTGACATTTGAGAAGCATATACTTTCACTGTGTAGACTTGGACCAGATTTTGACTTTCTCTAAAACTTTTCAAAGTTCCAGCCACCAAGTTAAACACCATGAGCAAAGCCAGCCTTGGCCAGAGCATGAGCAAGCATGGCCTCCTGGTTTGGTTTGAGATCAGTGAACTGGAGCCTACAGGAGAGTAAGTCCAACCTTCTGAACTTTCAACTAGGGGAAGGTGTTTTGTTTTGTTAAAAAGAAAGGCAAAGTGTTTCAAAATTAGAAAATGTGATTTTGAATCTCTTTGTATGCAGGTTCATGAGTCATTGTGACTGTCAAACTCAGTTTTGAATTGAATTGTGGTGGTCTTAATATTATTCTTTGAATTAGGTGTTTGTCAGAGAACTGACTATTGGGTTGGCCAAAAAGTTTAATTTTTTCCGTACAACAGCTCTAGTAATGTTTAGTTGCCTTTAACTTTATTCAAAACAATTTTGTTAGATTACATTGGACAACTGTGATATCAGTGTACATTAAAAAATGAACGTAAAAGTGGTGAATTTTTGTGCAGCCATTTTAATATTGAAAATGGAAGAAAAGATGCAACATTTTTGGCATATTATGCTTTATTATTTCAAGAAAGGCGGCCCTGGCTGGTGGCACAGTGGATAAGACACCAGCCTGTGAACCCAAAAGTCACTGGTTCGATTCCCAGCCAGGGCACATACCAGGCTGCAAGCCAGGTTCGTAGCTGGAGGTGGGTGAAAGGCAACCATACATTGATGTTTTTCTCCCTCCCTGCCTCTCTCCTTCTCCTCTCTCCAAAAATAATAAAATCTTTAAAAAAAAAAAAGATTTGTGCAATGTTTGAAGAAGGTGCGGTGACAAATCAAATATGTCCAAAGCGGTTTGCTGCGGGCTGGCTATGCGTTGGAAGGTGTTGAGCAGCACACTTGACCACTGCCCACTAGAAACCAATAGCAGGAGACAGCCAACATACTCACAATATCCAGATCAATAAAGTTATTCTTAAAAATGAAAAATGTGTCTTTTACTTAACAGAAAAAAACTAAGCGGACTTTTTGACCAACCCAATACTTAGTATAATAATTTACCTTCTTGTTAGCAACAGATGAAGATCATGGTAACTGGCATTTTGCCAGGATGGAAGACAACCTACCTCTAGTGGGTTTTATCATCAGTAAAACAAAGGGAGTCAGAAGCATTTCACATGTAATACTGTCGAGATTTGCATTAATAATCTCAGTGAGTGTTTACTGAGACCAAGATTTCTCAACCTGGCCACTATTTGGGGCCAGATAATTCTGTTGTCCTGTGCATTGTAGAATAGCCACAACCTGGCTTCTACCCACTTTATGCCAGCAGTACCTCCCCTTCTGCTGTAACGACCAGAAATGCCTTTAAACATTGCCAGATGTCAAACTGCTGCCCTAGGGAACAAAATTACCCCCAGCTGAGGACTATTGTCCTAGATCAAAAGTAAGCATCAGCTTACTTTCTCTGTATGAGCTATGTTCGAGTAAGTAGTAAATATAATGATCACTTACAGTTCTCTCTAAAATGCTTTCTGAAAGAACACAAAAGAAGGTTCTCCTCCCAAAACAGAGGCAAGGGGCTCTATTAGTTAATGCAGAGGGTAGGGGAAGGATGTTATCCTGATGCTCCTCTTTGTATTGTATAATGAATGCTGAGTACCACCATTATGCTCGTCTCCATGAAAGCCATTGAACTGCTGCTGCATGGGAGGGATGGCTGTCAATCCTGTACAGTTGTCAGAGACACTGCTTTAAGGGACGTGACTTTGCATTGACAGATCTGTAACATGGTTATAACTTGCATTATTGAGAGAGATAGTTACAGTAATGATTTCTACTGAGTTCATTTCTTTCTAATTCTTACACTTGGAAATCTGAAATGGTCTCATCTCCTCACACTTGGTATTGCAGTTACGCATTATCTATGGGAGATCAGTTATGTAAGGGGCTGGGATAGAGCCAAAAGATGTTACTGTCCTTTCAACACTTTAGTAAGAATGAGGAGACACAGACAGGATGAAGGATTTACCAGATGCAAATGACCCTGTGATTAAATGCCCAGATGGTGAGAAAGATGTCAGGCAGAGTTTAGAAAAGCATTGCCTGCTGGGGCAGACCTTGTGAGACAGGAACTGTAGCCAACATGAATGTTCTAACTTCTTTGCCCTGCGTTTCTGTGTTTGCAGGTATATCCCAGCTGTGGTTGACCACACAGCAGGCTTGCCCTGCCAGGGGACATTTTTGCTTCACCAGGTACTAATGAGGGTGCAAAAGAGGGCCTAGGGGGAAACTCAAAACAAAGAGTTTTGGATAAGAAACATAACTCTGAATATCTGCTTTTCCTGTTCATTTCAAAGGGATTTGGAAGTGGGAGGACATTGTCCTCTTCTTTATGTTTTTGTATGTTTGTTTTTAATGTTCCTTCCTCAGATCTTGGCTTATATGTAACCTTGCTTTTATATATAAATATAAAGAAATGTTATTTTGTTTAAAGATTTTGCATCATTCAATTACTGTTAATTTATTGCACTTCCGTGTCATTTTATACAATTTTCATTTCATGATGTTTGGCAACTGCTTTTACAGCCAGAAGTTCTTACTGGGGATATAGGATGAAGGTTCAGTGGATGAAAAATCTGGCCATGAAAAGTCGGAATGTAGCTATGGGCAGAGGAGCCGGGAGTCTCATTCTCTGGGACAGTCTCTGGGCATCTGTTCTTAAAGCAGAATCTGGCTTCTCCTCAGCCTGTGGTCTACACCCAGTTGTTTAGAATGATGCTGTGGGCAGCATATTTCCCATCTCTCCTTACATCTTTTCTTGCCCCTCCCCTACACCAAACAATCCTGAAAACAACAAAGAGGAGGGAGTAATGGTTTGTTGTAGCTAAAATACAACCCTGCTCCTTTACCTAGGGTATCCAGCGAAGGATCACGGTGACCATTATCCATGAGAAGGGAAGTGAGCTCCACTGGAAAGATGTTCGTGAACTGGTGGTCGGTGAGTACATTCCCTCAGCTCAGGATGGAGCCAGGCTTTTCAGAGATTACATTGCTCCTGTTTGGAGCCCAGAAACTGTGAGCCTGTAGTAGAGAATACAGAGGCCATCGGGCCGAAACTCCTCCTTTTCCTTAGCTCCGTCTGTAGGGATGTGTTGTTCAGCCATTGTCTTAGTTACTGTGGGAAGGGCTCTGGGCCAGGAGTCTGCTTGTTAAAGGGCTGACATGTATATGTGCAAAGCACTTTGGTACGTAATTGCCAAAAAGGAGAACAAGTGAAAAAACCTGTGACAAGAAAGTTCACAACACACAAGATCCAGGGAGACTGGATTAGCTTTGCAGGAGAAAATCTGAATAGGTTCCAGGGAAATTAGAGGGGATTTGTTTTGTTTTCCCCGCAGAAACACTTAAAGTAAGAAAGTCAGGAATATGTTTCATGTGCAACTCGCAGGCAGAGTGCAGAAGTTAAACTAAGGCATAGTGAAGGAAGGAAGTTGGGTCAACGGGGCAAGCTTTAGAGTGGGTGGCAGGGGTTGTGGGCCGTCTATTGCTGTTACCCCTTTTGGTGGTAGTGAAGCTTCAGAATGATGTTTTTAAATGTTGAGAATAAAGTATTTATGATTACAGGGGGAACTAATAATACTGAACTTGAATTGTTAAAATACTAAACAAATTTGTAACTTAAGCTGCTCTTTATATATTTATATTTTATTTATTATTTTTAGAGAGAGGGGGCAGGAGAGAGGTGCAGAGGGAGAGACACATCAGTGTGTGGTTGCCTTTCACCTGCCTCCAGCTACGGACGTGGCTGGAGACCTGGCTTGCAACCTGGTTATATGCCCTGGCTGGGAATTGAACCAGTGACTTTTGGGTTTGCAGGCCAGCGTTTTATCCACTGTGCCACCAGCCAGGGCTCTGAGCTGCTCTTTATGGATGCATTTAAGTAGCAGCAGTTTGAATTTATGTTTCAAATAAGTGATGAATGTGAAGATATTTTATGTCACTAGAGATGGAGTCATAGGTACTCTGTGGTTTGTCCCCTCCTTTCATGATTGAAGGAAATGCTGAATATCAGTTAGAGGTTCATGAAAATAAAGTTGAGATTGTTTTTCCTAGTCCAGTTCACAGACATTTTCAGTTCTACTCATAGACCCCTCTGGGTGTCTGTGGACCAGATTCAGAGTCCCTGGAAGGTGAATTACATTCTCTTCTGTCTAGGACAGTGCTTTCCAAGCTTTTTCAAGATTAATACCTACGTAGAAAATTATTGCACAAAACAGGAGAGATGCTTTCTGTGCTAAATGTACCCTTGTTCTGGTTCCTTTATTTCTTTTAGGCCGGATCAGGAATAAGCCTGAGGTGGATGAAGCTGCAGTGGATGCCATCCTCTCCTTAAATATCATCTCTGCTAAGTACCTGAAGTCGTCCCACAACTCCAGCAGGTGAGACCCTGAGGAGGCGAGGGTTCCGCCCTGTGGAGGCTCGTTGGTGCACCAGTAGATTCCTCGTTCGCTAGTGAAGAAACTAATCCCCGCCCCACATCAGAGAGCCTGTTTCTTCCCCTGTCCCCCTGCTCCCCCAAAACAGGTACCTAAATAATGGCAGACACGTGTGTGTAGAACAGAAACGCCCCGTCCAGTGTGGAGATGTAACGGTAACAGAGGAAAGCTGTCCAACAATGTAGGAAGCACACAGTAATGGCTGCTGTGGAGAAAGCTCTCAGTCCCAAGTGTCCTGGAAACGTGACCTCTCGGGTGCGGTGAACCCTCTGTGTGTAGTTGTAGCTGCTGCCAGGATAGGTTGCCTTTTCATTTTTCATTTTCCTTAAAACTCCATTTCATCATCAACTGATGAGAGGTACTGTGTAAAGTACATAACCATTCCACCTTCCCTTGTCAGAATAGAAATCGTCTGCCAGGCCCTGTGACCTCCCCAGGAAAGGAGCTGCGCCACGGGGCGCCGAGGTCCGGGTGGTTACACGGTTAAGGGCTGGGAGGGCAGCAGGTGTGCGCTGTCGCCGTGGGCTGGAACGCTGCTCCGCGCTGCAGGGCTGGCCCATGCTCGCCCGCTCCTCCTGCAGAACCTGCTCACAGCTGCGTCGGGAAGAGGGCGAGGAAAATAGGACAACAGGAGAAAGCACAAGTTTGGGCCAGGATTCATTTTTTCCCATTGTCTCCTGTGTTGTTTCCCATAGGAAGGAGGAAAAGGAAATAAGCACCGCTTTTTCCCTGTAAGAGTTGTTGGCGGGGGCTGTGGAAAGAGGGTAGGGGCCCGAGGGAGAGTGATGTATAGGGACGAGCAGCGGAAATGAAGGAGGGAGCGCTGACCCTCCCTGGCCTATTCCCGGGCAAATCTCTAAAGTCAGCCTTTCCTCCACATAGTGTTTGGAATTCTGGACATTTACAGCTGATGTTCCGTGGCATTCACCACATTTCCTATGCAGCTATGAGAAGCATATCTTAAATTTCGCTAGGGTACTTTGCAAAATATACAGGGAAAGGTGGTGTTAGGTTGAAATGCTGGTTGTGTTAAACTTGCCTACATTAGAATAATCTTCAGGCCCTGGCTGGTGGCACAGTGGATAAGGCACCAGCCTGCAAACCCAAATGTCGCTGGTTCAGTTCCCAGCCAGGGCACATAACCAGGTTGCAAACCAGGTCTCCAGCCAGGTCCATAGCTGGAGGCAGGGGAAAGGCAACCATACATTGATGTCTCTGCCTCTCTCCCTTCCCCTCTCTCTAAAAATAATAAATAAAATTTTTTTTAAATATATAGAAAGAAAGAAAATGCTTATTAAAAAAAAAAAACAAAAAACAATAATCTTCCAAACTCCTTTGTTTCATGCCCAGCAGCTAGTCAGATGCTGTAGGAGAATTTAGTTTCACGATAGAAGCTTAGAGCTAATCGAGAATAATGGAAAGATACTTAAAATTTTTTGTTTTAATTTAAAATTTTAAATATACATTAATTTGTCAAGCTCTTGCTGTTGGACCAAGGCCTTTTCTTTAACTATGGGAGCAAGTATTGGACATCTGGTTGCCTTGCTTGCAAAACCACATCCATAATTCATCATCTATGGTTTTCAGTTTGGGGAGCAAGAACTAGAAACCTGTGAGGAAAATCTTAAGTTCTGGCTTTTAAGATGGCAGCATAGGTAAACATGGCTCACCTCCTTGCAAAACCACATCAAAATTACAGCTAAATTATAAAACAACCATCACTCAGAACCCCCTGAAATCAAATTGAATGGAAGCTCGACAACTATGGAATTAAAGAAACCACATTCATTCAAATTGGTAGAAGGGGCAGAGAGATGAAACAGGCCGTTCCCACATCCAGGTGGGGTGAATAAAAATTAGGGAGGGATATCTTTGCAGCGAGGAGCCTCAGCCCCACACCCTAAGCCCCTCAGCCCAGGGTTCCCGTGCCAACAAGTTAAGTCCCCATAACTTCTGGCTACAAAATACAGCAGGGATTACATCAGTAGTAGAAACTGAGAATTCCAAGCAATTCCCCTTAAAGAACTCACACCGGGACGTACTCAGATTCATTCCCGCTTGAGGTCTAGCACAGCTTGGGGCAACAACTTGAAAGGCACCAGTGACACACAGGAAGGAACTGAAGTGTCTGATACCAGAGCAGGAGCTGAAGGACAGCCTTCTCCTAGACAGGACAATGGACAGAGGCCACTGTCCCTTTTCAGAGCCCTCCATCAACAGAGCCACAGAGCCGGCAGGCAGTTACCATATCTGAGGCTCCATCAACCTGGCTGACACTGTTTGCCCTGCCCTGGAGGTCCCCAGAGACTCTGTCCCACCCAATGTATGGGCCCACGCACTGTTAACACTGACTTCTACATGAATGGCTGATTTTGGCTGTGCTTCACAACATCCTAAATCCTATCAAAACAAGCAGTAGCTGGCCTCAATGACCGTCCCCCAGCACCCCTGTACCTCTTTTTAAGTGGCCACAGGCCTGGCAGCAGCAGCAGCCAGCCTAGATTCACAGCTTGGCCTGACCTGGGAATCGCCAAGCCCAGCACAAGTAGCAGCTTCTCAGATTGCTGTACAGCTCAGGCAGGGGGGCCCCGGACAAAACACAGGTGGGGCTGGCCTTGGCCTGCATCACCCAGGAAATCCCAGGGCCTACACACCCAGGGAACAGTTAACGACCATGTCGGAGCGCCACCACCTGCCCCTGCACAGCTAACGCTGCACAAAGGGTGGAGGCTGCTGGTCACTGGTCACAGTCCATCTTTGCAGCTGACGGGCCTGGGTAAATCCCTCCCATTGACCTGCCGAAAGCAATCAGTGCTCAACTACAAGAGGAGGGTGTGCTCAGCCCACATGAAGGCCACACCTTAAGTGCCCAGATAGATGGTAGGGGAGGCTGTGCCCTGGAGCCTACAGGACACCTGCTGCATTAGGCCACAGTGCCAAGACAGGGAGTCATAGCAGCTCTAGCCAACACATGGAAACATGGCCCAAATGAAAGAACAGGTCAAGATTCCAGAAAAAAATAAACAAAATAGAGGTAAGCAATCTATCAGATGCAAAGTTCAAAAAACTGGTTATAAGGATGCTCAAGGAACTTAGGACTTGAACAACATAAAAAAGATCCAGTCAAAAATGAAGTGTACACTAATTGAAATAAAGCAAAACAACAGTAGAGTGAATGAAGCCAAGAATCAAATCAATGATTTGGAACATAAGGAATCAAAAAGCAACCAATCAGAATAAAAATAAAAACAAAACATAGTATAAACAGCCTCTGGGACAACTTCCAGAGGTCCAACATTCACATCATAGGGTGCCAGAAGGAAAAAAGAAAGAGCAAAAAACTGGATATCTATTTGAAAAAACCATGAAAGAAAAATTTTTTAATTTGAAATAGACATACAAGTCTGGGAAGCACAGAGAGTCCCAAACAAGAATGTGCAAAGAGGCCCGCTCAAAACACATCATAATAAAAATGCCAAAGATTAAAGATAGAGAATCTTAAAAGCAGCAAGAGAAAAGCAGTTAGTTATCCACAGAGGAGTTTCCATAAGACTGTCAGCTGATTCTCAAAAAAAAACTGCTGGCTAGAAGAGCTTGTCAAGAAATATTCAAAATAATGCAAAGCAGGGACCTACGACCAAGATTGCTCTACCCAGGAAAGCTGTCATTTAGAATTGAAGGGCAGATAAAGAGCTTCCCAGGTGAAAAAAAACAAAGGAGTTCATCATCATCACCAAACCATTATTATGTAAAATGTTAAAGGGACTTAAGAAAAAGAAGATCGAAAATATGAATAGTAAAATGGCAGTAAATACATATCAACAATTGAATCTAAAAAATAAAACTAAGCATTCCAGAAGAACAGAGACAGAATCATGGATACAGAGAATGTTTTGATGGTTGTCATGTGGGAGGGGTTTGGGGGGAATGGGTGAAGAGGTGAGGGGATTATGAAGCACAAGTAAGGAGTTACAGAATAGCCGTGGGGATGTCAAGTACTGCATAGGAAATGGAGCGGCCAGAATACTTACACGCATGACCCATGAACATGAGCAATGATGTAGGGATTGCCTGAGGGAGTGGAAGATACTGGGTGGGTAGGTGGGTGGATGGGGAATCAGGACAATTGTAATAGTGTAATCAATAAAACATAGTTAATAAAAAGAAAATTAAGTTTAAAATCTTTTAAACTTTTGATCATTTAGCATTAAAATTCAATTACTTTGCCTCATTTACACTGGCCTCACCCATACTTAACAGCTATTTTACATACAACTCACCATTGTCAAATCTTTTCAAAATGGTCAACTGATACTTTACACTTAGTTTTGATTCACACAGAACAAAAATTCTTTATGCTTTCATGTCTTGTTGTCTTGCCTAATATTTAATTAAGTTAATTACTATATTAACAAGTATAATTACATAAACAGGTTGGGACCGAATACCACTGATACTTGATAAGCTTGCAGCTCACCCCTTTGCAGCAAGTGGTCTGGATACACGAGAAGTATTTCTAGTTTTGAATGTTCAGTGAGAAATAGACATCAGTCTTTGTATTTTAGGGACCTGGAGAATGTAAGTCAATGTGGTAAGCTACTAAATGGAACTTGGTTAGGAGAACTTTTGTTCTGTTTGCCTAAGGTTTAATGTTTACCTTTGAGTTCGCAGAATCCTAATTTGGGTGTATTATGTACGTTAGAGAGCTTTTCTGACACATTGATAGTGGAGTGTGACTCACAAAGGCTGTTAGTTCTCTTCTTCCAAGTCCTACATTTATGTTACTTACCTGACTTGCTTCCCCCCGATCCACAGTAACTTCACGCCATTTCCAATGCTCAGTCTGTTCCTGTCCAAAAGGGATGTCAGTAGGGTTGGTGTCCATGCTCCCTCTGGTGCCCAGCATTCTCTGTCATTGTCCTCTTGAATTCAGTTTAACAGCAAATTTTGTATCTCTTCTCCTCTTCTGCTTTTCTCTTTCCCTTTTTTTTTTTCTGCACTAACAAAAGTTTTTCTGTTTTTGCAGGCTCTTTCTTGATAAGGATATTCCTAAGTATTTTCTCTTTGCTCTTTTGCGCATAGAAATTCTAGTTCATCAGAATGCTTTAGGTCTTATGTTGCTTTGACTGCTATTTTATTTTATTTTATTTTATTTATTTATTTTAAAACATTTTATTTATTTATTATTTCCAGAGAGAGGGGAAGGAAAAGAGGCAGAGAGGGAGAGAAGAATCGATGTATGGTTGCCTTTCACCTGCCTCTAGCTACGGACCTGGCTTGCAACCTGGTTATGTGCCCTGGCTGGGAATCGAACCAGCGACCTTTGAGTTTGCAGGCCGACACCTTTCCACTAAGCCAGCAGCCAGGGCTTTGACTGCTATTTTAATTTAGGGTTTTCCCCATGCAAACCTGGAATAGTGAAAGACTATTCTGCACCTGTTGTGCCCTGTGCTTTCTAATTTGTGTAGAATTTCATGTATAGCTTCTTAAAGGATTTGTAGAATTCTTCATTATTTTCTCATTCCATTTACTAAACTTGTCCATTTGATTCTTGCCCATCAGGGTTTCCCCTTCCACATTACGAAATAGAACGTTACTCCCCTCATTTCATAAAGAATCTCAGGTTTTGCGTTCTCTTCTCTTTGTCTTCTCTCTGTCAAAGCATGAAAGTTTTGTTGCTCTGTATGTAGCTTCGCATAACTGTTAACCTTTTTCTTTGTTTTTATCCTACATGGTAATAGATGCCTACTTGGCTATTTGGGCGAGCTGAGTCTGTAAGAAATATTTTACTGTTAAACCTTTCTTCTGTCAAGGCTGCTTGTCTCATTTCTTTTATTTTCTTCTTTTAAACAGAAAAAAAAAATGTTGAAGGAAAGTTTTCCCATTTCTCTATTCACTTTAGTAAAGAAAAAAGTGATACATGACAATATGGCCTAAAACATTTTACTGTTTAAAATGCACAGACACACACACAACCATTGTTCAGACATTTGAGAAATCCAGTTGAGGTCATTTTCTAACCATGGTAAAAGCCAAACAGGAAAACATGTCTCAGGATTCAGCCCTGTTTCTAACTCTTAAATTCTCATGCTAGCTGATTCAACTGACATTTCGTACTAGGCTTAATTGTATTTCTTACAATCACCTCTCAGGAATTGCCTCCTTTGGTGGGTATTCCAAAAGAATATGCTCGCAATAACCCCTAAGCACCAAACCAAACAACAGAGAAACTACCTCCTTCCTGCAATAGAAGAAGATTTTAATGAAGTCAGAAATTCCTGTATGGGCCCTGGCTGGGTAGCTCAGTTGGTTAGAGCATTGTCCCCATTGGTTAAGGTTCCAGGTTCAATCCCCAATCAACACACATACAGGAATCAACCAGTGAATGTGTGAACAAGTGGAATAACAAATTGATGTTTCTCTCTCACCCCAACTTCCCCCTCTCCTAATCCCTCCCCTTTCCTCTCTTTCAAATTTGTTTTACTTATTCATTTATTTATTAAAGACTTTATTATTTCCAGAGAGAGAGGAAGGGAGAGAGGCAGAGAAGGAGAGAAATATCAATGTATGGTTACCTTTCACCTGCCTCCAGCCATGGACCTGGCTGGAGACCTGGCTTGCAACCTGGTTATGTGCCCTGACTGGGGAATTGAACCAGCGACCTTTGGGTTCGCAGGCCAGTGCTTTATCCACTGTGCTACCAGCCAAGGCCTCAAATCAATTTTTAAAAATTATTTTATGTTAGCCAAGTTTCTACCACTGATATTTTGTCCTTAGTTTAAGGGAAAACCTGAAAACAAAAACATGATGAGGTTTTCTTACACAAAATTTAAACATTTGCTTCACTTGTAAAAGTCATGAAACCTAAATCGTGGCACTGAAAGGTGCTAAGTTATAGTTTCAGACTTCAGGCAGCAGTGAGAGGAAAGTCTGTCCGGAGTCTCCACTTTTAATATACGCCCTCCCTCTACGAAGGAGGGGTTCCTTCCACTTTCCCACAGGTGTGTCCAGACCTGATGCATCAGGTCGTCCCCATTCCACCTCCACAAACAGAGGTGGTAAAAGAGCATTCCTAAGGTAACAGAGCCCTCCAGGGCTTCTGCAGAAGTGGTGGAGATTGCCACCCAGTATTGAATTTGTCTCAAACCAAATTAAAGTGAAGGTTGGATCTACACAGGGCTTTGTGGATGCATAAAGGTTCTCTGCCGAGGCCGGTGAGCCCAGGCTCCATGGAAGGGCTTCCATCGTCCTTTGTCCTGATTATTGTTGTGTCTCTTGGTTGTTTTCTCCATCTTGGTCATGTTCAAGTTGTGTCTACATTCCTTTGGTGGCATTATAGAGAGTTTTCTTGATCCATACATGCTCCCTGGAAAACTAAATGTTGGCAAGAGTATCAAGTACTTCGGTAAGACTTCTGTCTAGAAGCAGCTACAAGCTGAAGTGATCAGGCTTCACTCACTGGCACTTGGAGGATGGGGTGTGCTAAAGGAGTTTGTTTAGAAGTGTGTTGTTTCCCTGTGATCTTTCCTAGAGAAAGCATCATGGGAACAGGTTAGAGATAAAATATGCCAGCTGTTTGTCATAGGAAATCTGGGACAGAAGTGCCAGTGGGACAGAGTTGGGAGGAAGGTACAGAGCAGGGACCAGGTGTCAAAGATTCGTTGAGTTGGATGAGGTGTCGTGCACAGACAGAGCGCTAGTGCTGGTGGGTCCACGAGGTGCTTCTCTGTCACATGTTACAGGTCTGAGAAGGAGCCTGTGTCGTGTTGGGAGTGGATCTGTGACACTGCTGTCACTCAGTCCATGCTGCAGACGAGAAGTGCTGCACTAGAGCGTTCATGTCGCCTAAGGCCTATGTTGGCTTACCATGGCAAAAAAGAAAACTATTAGAACAAGAACAACTTTTAAAAGGTTATGGCACCTATTAAATCAAGCTTCTAGTTATTTAAATGCAAGATTGACTTCCAAGTGAATTTTTTGGGAAAACTGACAAATGGTAGTTGGCTAGCTTTAGTGTTAAAATCATTTACTGAAACATCAGCTAAGAATAGCCTCTTGTTCTTTTTTTGAAGATTTTATTTATTATTGTTTAGAGAGAGGGGAAGGGAGGGAGGAAGAAAGGGAGAGAGACATCAATGTATGGTTGCCTTTCACCTGCCTCCCACCACGGACCTGGCTGGAGACCTGGCAACCTGGTTATGTGCCCTAGCTGGGAATCGAACCAGCGACCTTTAGGTTCACAGGCCAGTGCCTTATCCACTGTGCCACCAACCAGGGCCTGTCTCTTTTTTAATTTAAAAACAAGGCTGTCTATGCTGTTTCCTTCATGAATTCTCCCAGGTATGTTTGTGGCATCTCTGAAACTTAGCAGAACTAGATTGTGATATGAAGACTGCAACTTAAAAATGACTGCTTCTTGCTCTTGGCTGACAGATGAACATAGTAGTCTGTCTTCTTTCACTTTCTGTCCGTACTCACGTTTTTCCTCTTAATCCCTTTGCATGATCTCACTATTTTTATGTTGCAGGCAGAAAAGAAGCAGACTTCAAAATAAATGTATGTAGTGTAGCTAAATGTCCCTTGATGATGGGTGGGGACAAGAGGAAGGGGAAGCTACCTTTTTCTCCCAGGAGGAGAAGGTTCCATTCTGCTGTTCGATTTCAGTAAATTGAAAGTGTTGATTGGCATAGGATTCTGTAATGTTACTGACAGTGACAGTGCCTCGACTAAGTCGTGACTTCAGCTTCTTTTGGATGACCCCCTCTTGCCCTTCTGACCCTAGGACCTTCTACCGTTTTGAGGCCGTGTGGGACAGCTCCCTCCATAACTCTCTGCTTCTCAACCGAGTGACACCCTACGGGGAAAAGATCTACATGACCTTGTCTGCCTACCTAGAGGTAAGGAAACACAGAGCTTCAGTTGCTACAGACAGGCAGCCCTGAACAGCGGGCAGGCTACTGCAGGGAATGGGCAGGAAAGATCCTGCTGATACCCTTTCTCCCTCCACTTCCTGAAGTTATTTATTTTACTATACTTCGCTAAATGTTCTGGTTATGTTAGATCTGTCCCTAGTCTGGTTCATCAAAAAGTCATGTGACTTTTCTTGGAGCTTGAGCTTCACTAGCCTCATCACCGTTGTTCAAATAGTGTGTGATTTTACAAAAACTTCACCTCCCGCTTTTGCAGCTGTGAACAGAGCCTAGTAGTGGTGAATAGCACAGACGGGAAGCAGCCTTGTGAGCTCAGGTCCCTGTGCGGCCACTCCCTGTCTGCGTGGCGTTGGTCCAGGGACTGCAGTCTCCCTGGACCTCCAGCTCCTCACCCCTGAAGCTGGGGCAGTTAACAGCATTTACCTCGGGAGGTCATGTGACGCCCTGTGAATGGGTTTAGAGTAGTGCTTAAGTAATACGTATTAGCCAATATTACAGAAAAAAGCTTGGAAAACATTTGTGAAAACTAAATGTATCTGCAAGGAATGCCACCAGATCTGCCCACATTACCACAGTGTGGCTGCTGAAATATTTGGGACAGCCGAATCCCGCCAGTCCCCATGCACAGGACTGCATAGCAGTACAGTGTGCATACCAGACTCCTGTCACAGATGCTCTCTGCGTCTCATGGAGCCTGCCCCTGTCTGCTTTCAGCTGGACCACTGCATCCAGCCGGCTGTCATCACCAAGGACGTGTGCATGGTCTTCTACCCCCGGGACGCCAGGATCTCGCCCCCTCGCTCCCTGCGCAGCCTCTTCGGCAGCGGCTACTCCAAGTCACCAGACTCGTAAGTTTTTTAGACAAGTTTAGCTTCCCGTTGGTTTGCCCTGGAAAGAATTCACAGCGCCCTGGGCATCCCTGGCTTCTGTCGGGTTAGTTTACAGCCTATAAGCCATTATGTGCTGACGCTGGCACGCAGTGACTTGAACGTTGACATTCAATAAAAGATTAATGAATGGAGGAGGGAAGGAAGGAAGGAGTATGACATTGTGAACACTTCCAGAATAGTTTGCAGGGACTAAGTTGTTTTTACAACAAAATGTCACCATTATTTTAACAATTACCATTGGGATTTTTCTTCTTTTAAAAATGTATTCAATGCCCTGACTGGTGGCACAGTGGATAAGGTGCTGGCCTGCAAGCCCAAAGGTCACTGGTTCAATTCCCAGCCAGGGCACATAACCAGGTTGCAAGCCAGGTCTCCAGCCAGGTCCATAGCTGGAGGCAGGGGAAAGGCAACCATACTCTGATGTTTCTCTCCCTCCCTGCCTTTCTCCTTACCCCTCTCTCTAAAAACAATAAAATCTTTTTTAAAAAATGTATTCATATTTAAGATATACAAAAATAAATCAAGAATAATACAGTGAATACCTGTGCATCACCACCCAGCATGAAATATCGGTATTACTGATATAATAGAAGGCTCAGTACCCCTTCCTAATTACACACCCCAGAATTGTATGTTTATCATTTTATTCTAGTTGGACTTTTCCCCCCTCCTTCTGTCTTAAAGGAAGGGTACATTTTTAATTTTTATATTTATATTATAAACAGTCTAGGTTATCATTCAACTTTATGCTATTTAAATAAAAATGTTCAAAAGATTGAGATGAAAACAGATTCCTTATAGGAAAAAGTATATACTAAAATATATTTATTAAGTTCAGAATAGGAAAAGAAATAAGATGCTTATATTTAAGGGTGGGTTGCAGTCCCTACAGAAGAGACAGTGCTTTAAGTAGAAAGAAATGAGATTTCCCTGTTTCTGTGCTGTGAAATATTAAGCAATTGTTTTGTTTTCATTCAAATAGCAATCGAGTCACTGGAATTTATGAACTCAGTTTATGTAAAATGGCAGACACAGGTAGTCCAGGTAAGACCCTAAGGATGGGGGACCTGATAGTTGTGTTTGCATATGTTTGGAGTGTATACATCAAAAATCTACCCTACCCATGCAGGATAAATATAAACTTGTTAAAAAAAAACAGGTAAAGCCCTGGCTGGTGGCACAGTGGATAAGGCACCGGCCTGCGAACCCAAAGGTCACAGGTTCGATTCCCCAGCCAGGGCACATAACAAGGTTGCAAGCCATGTCTCCAGCCAGGTATGTGGCTGGAGGCAGATGAAAGGCAACCATACATTGATGTCTCTCTTCCTCTCTGCCTCTCTCCCTTCCTCTCTCTCTGAAAATAATAAATAAAATATTTTTTTTTAATGGCAGTTAAAAAAAAAAATAGGCATATTTTACAAGCCATAGTTTTTGTGCTGGGAGTTACCATTTTCTGAGTTGCAATGCTTTGGTTTATGATGTGCAATACCACTATAAAAACTTTGCAAATAAAATGTTGACTGGGCTCTGGAATATTATTTTAAAATTCAAGTTATTAAAATGGATTTGGCTTGGAAAACTTCATAACCGTTTCACCATGTGTGTAGTCCCTTCACGCTTTTTTCATACAGGTGTATTTTTATATATTTGGCTCCACAGTGTACAGACTACTTAGCCTCCTCTGTATTTTACCTTAATATAACTTTTCTTCAAGTTATATTGCAGTTTGCCTAATTACCAAAGAATATAAAACTCAGTTTTAAAAGAAATTCAGAGAGTTGCTTTGGGGAAAGGGAAATGGATTGTTATTAACAAAATCCCCTGTATTTTGAAATCATGTATATGAATTGTTCATTCATTTTGAGGTAAAATTGGAATCAGATTTTTCTGAAGAAGAGAGTTGTTTTCTCTTGTCTCAGGCATGCAGAGGAGGAGGAGAAAAGTCTTGGACACGTCGGTGGCGTACGTGCGGGGGGAAGAGAACTTGGCCGGCTGGCGGCCCCGTGGAGATAGTCTCATCCTGGAGCACCAGTGGGAGCTGGAGAAGCTGGAGCTCCTACATGAGGTAATCCCGGGCGGGTCCCCAGTGGTCCTGGCTTTTCACCTTCAGTCAGGATGAGGCGTAACACTGTATTTAACCAAAATCCTGATGAGCTTTGTGTTCGCTGAGGCAACAGTATTGTTCTTAGGTGGAGAAAACCCGTCACTTCCTGCTGCTGCGTGAGAGGCTTGATGACAGCGTCCCCAAATCCCTGAGCGACTCGATGTCCCCTAGCCTGAGCAGTGGGACCCTCAGCACCTCCACCAGCATCTCCTCTCAGATCTCAACCACCACCTTTGAAAGCGCCATCACACCCAGCGAGAGCAGTGGCTACGACTCCACAGACATTGAAAGCCTGGTGGACCGAGAGAAAGAGCTGGCCACCAAGGTGCACACCGCTTCCCTGGGCTGGGCATTTCCCAGGGAGAGGCTGAGCTGATCTGTCAATTCCACTGTCATCTTTCCTGAGGGGCCTCCGTTTCTTGGCCTGTGCTAACACTACCAATATAGAAATGAATCAAACTTCGTTTCTACCCAGAGTAGGCTTATAGTTCAGTGGTGACAGGCGCGTGGTAGAGGTGTTATGTGCAGGTGCTGGGGTAGCCAGAGGGGAGGCCTCTACAGGGGACACTTGCTAACTGTCCTGGGAAGGGTGGACAAAGGGGGACCCAGCTGTCCTGCAGGATCAGGGTGTGAGAATCCTGTAGGGGGACCTGCAGAGACGGAGTTAGTGGGGTGGACCAGGGCATCGTGAACGGTCCGTGTACTGTTCTGAAGAAGTTCTAGTGCCTTGGGGGGTAATGTGGAAGTATTTTAAGCAGGCATTTATGTTTTAGAAAGACTTCCCTGGCAGCATGAAAGGGTGGATTTGTGGTGAAGAGATAGACTGGAGTCGGGAAAACTATTGTAATAACCCAGGTGAGAAAGATAAAAGTTTTGATCCGAGACAGGGACGTGTGGGGTGAAGAGGAAGGCGGATCATGCTAGAGATATTTGGGAATTAGAATTGGCACTCCTTGTCCCCTGGACTTGGGGGGAGGAGGCAGAGGGGTTGATGAGGATGACTTCCAGGCCCATGGGAGGGATTTTGTGTCTTGTTTTAGTAGTCAAGTGGCGGTCTAACTGACTTAGAAGAGCGCGTCCATCCAGAAGTCTTCGTGCCTTTTAGTGCAGGGCAAGTGAGGAATGAAAAGGACGCTATCGCATTCTTAAGTGCTTTCAAGCTGTGGGGTTGCAGTATTCACTTTTATAGATGTGAAAATGGCTTTTGTCCACTCATTTTACCTTTTTTACTGGGCATATACAGGCTCCCTGGCTCTATGTTTAGTTAATTTCTAAACTGTTGGGCAGCATCGGAGCTCCGCTGTGGAACTTAGGCACGTGGTTTTCCCTCTGAAAGCTCCGCTGGAACTGACAGAGCCTTTTCTCTCCTCAGTGCCTGCAGCTGCTCACCCACACTTTCAACCGGGAGTTCAGCCAGGTGCACAGCAGCGTCAGCGACTGCAAGGTGAGCAGCGTGGACTGCCGGTCCCCAGCGTACGCCGCGCTCTGTGGCCTGAGGGGCGGTGGCGTGGTGTTCGAGGGTGTAGGGTGTGTCTGCGCTTGTGCCTGACCTTTCAGGAGGCTGCCATCTGGAGGTGGAAGTGTGTTCTGTGATTCTTAGAGTGATTATCAGGTGGGACTATTGTGGCTTTTTCCTGTAGAGGTGGTAAGTCAGTGTGTGGTAGGGCACAGGCAGTCTGGAGGCTCTTGGTGGCATAGAATTCTGTTGCCTTCCGCAAAGAGTGAGATGAACACTTTAATGAACTTCCAAGTCATTCAGCCTATTCTAGTCATCTTGACCTTTTTTGCTGTTTCTGAAGGTGCTCACAGCGCATGCCTGCCTCGGAGGGAGCCTTTGTACCCTTGACCTTCCTTTGCCTGGAATAGTCACCTTCCACATGTCCCCCCACCTTATGTATTTCCTTGTTCAGTTCAAATTATGGCTCCTCAACCACTCTCTTAAACTTTAAACCCTTTCCCTGCTTCATTTTTTGTGTGATCACCTCACTGTGGACTGGGCTACCTGCCTTCTATGCCAAGAAGGGAAGCTCCAGCCGGCAGGGCCTCCGCCATATTCTCAGGACAGCACCTGTGATGCGGATGCCCATGTAGACAGGTCCCCTCATTAATGCAGGAGGGCAGCGGCAGTGTAAAAAGCCAGGCTTGCGGCCTTTGTAAATGTCTCATTTCTAATGCGACATTCAAGCTGTAAAATATTTATTTGTAGGGTTTGTTTTCTTGAATGACCTGAAGCAGAGAGTTATGAAAGTGAAGCCAATGGTTGTCAGAGCTTCTTAGTGCAGAGGCGGGTTTTTCTGCCTGAATCTCACTCACTGTGTTGTTTGCTTCCAGCTGTCTGAGATCTCTCCAATTGGGCGGGACCCCTCGGTGTCCAGTTTCAGCAGCTCAACCCTCACCCCGTCCTCCACTTGCCCCTCTCTGGTGGACTCCAGGAGCAGCTCCCTGGATCAGAAGTACGTCCCACAGTTCACTGAGAGAAGCCCCTGGGGAGCCCAGGGGAGTGCCGGCCTTCCTCTAGCTCAGCGCTCCTCCCCGGGGCAGCACCGTCCCGGGGAGCATTGGGAAATGTGCGGGAGCGCCATCTAGATAGTGACTGCGGGTGCTGGTGGCATCTCGTAATGTCATGTCTCCCTCGCTTTCTGTACCACGTTGTTGGCGCCTCTTCTCATTCCCGTTCTGTGCATTTGTCCTTCCATTCCCACCCTGCTCAGCTCCTCAATCAGACCAGATATAGGAAGCCCCATCTGAGGGAAAATTATTTCAAAACTACTTTGGAAAAAATGTATTTTGATGATACAACAAAATATACAGGTGAGAATCATGGAGCCAAATTTAGTTTATATTCCATGAGTTCCCTGGTCACCTCCCTGCAGTGTAGCCTCAAATTCCTTTGCCTGTCTCCACTTGTGATGTCAGAAGCCACCTAGTCACCACCCTGCTGTCTGTCTCAATGTCACAGCACTCCCACAGTGGACTGTGGCTGGAGAAAAGACCACAGCCAGCTAATGTGATGAAGTCTAGGGTGCCACTGACTGCCATAGAGAAGGAGGAAGTGCTGCCACTAAAACGTAGCACACCGTTGGCATCAGACACCGCAGCTCCAGGACGAGGCGTTTAGCCCGGCAGGCACAGGGGTTCCTTCTCGCGTAGCAGCCCCGGACTGTCCGAGGCCACGTGCAGCCTGCCCCTCCTGGTCATTGCGGAACTTCCTGTTGGTCTGCTTTCTCTGCCAGTGCCTACGGCAGAGGGGTTGAAGAGGATAACCCAGAGATGGCTCAACCCCACCCACTGTTTCTGGTTCTATAGACCTGGGTGAGAGCCAGACAATTGGAATTTCTGACGAGTTTCCAGGAAGCACTGTGCTAGGTGTGGCCTTGGACCCAATAGAAACATCAGGGAAAAGTCCCTGTTCCAGAGACTTCTGTCAGAGGCTTCAGGACAGGAGGAGCGACTAATGCAGTGGTCATCAGTATCAGTTTTCCTTTGTACCCATGGAAGGGCGGTGCCAATTGAGTTCAGAATTAGAGCCCTACCTTGGTTCTCGTCAGCTTCAGAACTCGTCAAACCCTGTACTCATCGCATTTTGATGCGAAAAAGATGTTTCAGCACTTGGTGCTTGCTCAGGACTCGAGAGCTGTATGAGTCAGGGCAGCGCCCCACCAGAGAAAATCTTCATTGGTGGGTGCTTATCAGCCAGCACTCATCATGAGTTCTAGAACAAATTGGTGATGAATACTGAGGTTCCACTGGGCCTCAGCAACCCCGGCCTGTCTTCTCAGCCCAGCTCTGAAACTGGTGTTTGCGAGGCCCCTGGTGTCCAGGGAAAGGCACCGCCCCTCCCGGTGAGATGGCAGCACACCTGATGCACTGGCCTCACCGAAGCCTTTGTTGCCCCTACCTCTCTCTCTTAAAGGACCCCGGAAGGCAACTCCCAGGCCTCCAGTCCCTGCCCAGAATACGAACAGTTTCAGATCGTTCCAACTGTGGAAACACCCTACTTGGCCCGAGTGGGGAAAAATGAGTTTCTCAATCTTGTTCCCGATATTGAAGAAATTAGACCAGGGTGAGTACTGTATTGACCAGAGATGCCAGTTACTTCAACAAACCAGTGAAAGGGTACTGCAGCTCTCCTGTGAGGCCTGTGTCCCAGCGTAATGCCCATGGGCCCAGGGTGGATGCCGAGCGCCGGGTTTCTGCTCCAGTTGCGTCTCGTGGCGCAGCCCAGCCCACCGTAGTGTGCTGGGCGCTGCCTTGTTCTCTCGCTGCAGAGAAGGTTCTAGGCCAAGTAGATCATCTGCCTGTTTTTATCACATGGGCGACCGGCCTAGGTGAGATACATTTTGATGGTCCTTAGTTCATGGTTACTTGTTTTTAAGGTAGCTATTACTGTCCTACTTTCCAAAAAAGATTTTATGTATTTTTACAGAGAAGGTGAAGGAGGGGAGGAGAGAGGAACACCCGGCTGTGAGAGATGCGTCAGTCATTTGCCTCTCCCGTGCCCCCCACTGGGGGCCTGGCCTGCAACCCCAGCCTGTGCCCTGGCTGGGAATCAAACTGGCGACCTTTCGGTTCACAAGTCGGTGCTCAGCCTACTGAACCACACCAGCCAGGGCTCGTGATTACTTTCTTCTTGTGAGAAACTAACCTCTCGTATTGTTCTTTCTAGCTCGGTGGTTTCTAAGAAAGGATACCTGCATTTCAAGGAGCCATTTTCCAGCAACTGGGCTAAACATTTCGTTGTGGTCCGTCGCCCTTATGTCTTCATCTATAACAGTGACAAAGACCCCGTGGAACGTGGCATCATTAACCTGTCCACAGCGCAGGTGGAATACAGCGAGGACCAGCAGACCATGGTGAAGGTCAGCCCTGTCCTCCCTTGGCTTTCCATTGCATGCACGCCCTTACCCTTTGAGTTCCGGGCTCCGCTGTGCGGTACGGCCTCTCTCCGGGGTATCCGGCTCTCTGAACCTTCCATGTAAAGTGCTGTCTGCCCTGCGAACACATCAGGGAGCTCCCATTGCTCGTAGCCTTTGTAACTTTCTCATCTACCTGCGTCTCCTTCAGGCACCCAACACCTTCGCCGTGCTCACTAAACACCGTGGAGTCCTTTTGCAGGCCCTCAACGACAAAGACATGAGCGACTGGTTATACGCCTTTAATCCACTCCTTGCTGGCACAATACGGTAAGAAGCTATCCCTGCATTGCCCTCCCCTCCTTGGCTTTTGGTTTCAGGGGCTTAACATAAATAGGGAGAGAAGTCGTATGACAAACAGATTTTAAGTAAAGGAAGGACAGGAGTGTGAGTGTGGTTGGAGCAGGTAAGGAGACTGGTCACGTTTGCACTTAGTGGATCTCCTGCTTCGACTTTTTGTTCCCAAGGGCTCGGCAGTGGGGGTCTGTGGGACTGGGTGCAGCGAAGATTACGAGAACCTTAATGGTCTGCCCATCGATACTGAGCCCTGTGACCCGGCCTCAGGTCCTGTGAGGGGCTTGTGTTCCAGGGTCCCTCAGCCCAGCCTGTTGGCTCAGGGAGCCTAGAGAGCTGGCCCTGCAGTGCAGTTTAGGAAAAGGTCCAAGGAGGGAACATGGAGGAGGAGCCCTTGGAGGGCAGAACAGCTGGATCCATTTCCTCACCTGCCTCTCCACATGTCTCCCATAGGTCAAAACTCTCCCGCCGATGCCCAAGCCAGCCGAAGCTCTGAGTCACCGCCGAGCGCCCTCACTCGCCTTCCAAGATATAAAGAAAGTGTTACCTCTCATTTCTTTGTGATTTTTGATGGTTACTCTTGTATGTAATGCTGTGGCTTAACTACTTTTCCCTCCTTGTCCAGCACTTTTTCTAGCTCCTGTTCCCCAGTTCCATTGCTCTGTACTCTTTCTTTTTTCCTGTGCTGAGAATCTTGTTAGCAGCATGTGGCCTAACAAAAGGGGGGGGAAAAAAACAAAACAAAAAAAAACACCCCACAAAAACCCAGAGGGGAATCCAGCGAACCTCCACTTTATTTTTGGTGTATTTGGCTCCCTTTTGTATGACAGGTCCCCACTGTGACCTCCTCTGATGTCTGTGCTGCTGTCTTCGGGGTTTTTTTTTAAACATAATACTTGTTTCTTTTCTCTATTTGTGATATTAGTTTAATTTTTCTTGGGTGGCTTAGAGACAAAGGGAGAAGACATCTGGCCTTTTTAGAACCTGAAAGGAAAACCTCACCTCTTCCCTTCTGTTACTTTTTTCCATCACTGATTCCTTCATTTCCCATTCAGGGAGAAGGCTGTGGTGAGCTCAGCCATGGGCAGGAGTTCTCTGAACTCAGGGCTCATTTAGAGCATGACGGTGCAGCTTTCAGTCAGCAGACAGGAGGGAAGGGGACTTTGTAGCTGGCCCGAGACTGTGGCTGCTGTGGCCCTTGTCAGAAGGGCAGAGCCAAGGTTACAGAGGAGTGGAGGGGTTAGGGTGGCCATGGGTGCTGCCAGTGGGGCGCCGGGTGCTGGGCACGGCTCACAGCAGGGCTCCCGTGAGTTTGCTTCTCCGCTGGGAGGGAGCGTCTCCCGTTTTCTGTCTTGGCATTGGGGATGTGGAAGTTTGCAGTCAGCGCTGTCATCCCCAAACGCCCCACTAGGGGGAGCGTTTCCCTTTCGGAGGAGGAACTTGGCCGCTGTTGCCATTGCAATTGTGGCAGCGCTGAGTAATGACCTGTGGTTGTTGGAGCTCCCTTTGCTCCAGGAAATGTAGCCTTCACGTATCCACTTGGAAGGCTCCTCTAACCCAGCGGTTATCTGCAGTAATCCTTGTCCAACAAAATGCTTTCCGTGATGCCTGTCCCTTATACTCGTACATAAGCAGACGGGCAGGCTTTGCTTTCTGGGGCCCAGGATTAAAACCTACTGCCTCCTGCCCCTGAAACCAGAGCAGCGGGAAGCCTGGGGGAGAGAGGAGGCTGCTCTGTGGCGTCCGTCTGGCCTCTCCTGGGTCCCGTCCATCGGGTGTGGCAACACTGCCAGAGGAGAAAGGAGGAAGCAGATGGTCTCCTCTGACAAGACAGGGACAGGGGCTGTCGTGGAAGAAGCTCTTCCCTTAGTTGCCTGCAGGTTTTGCAGGAATGACGTGGAGAGGAAAGGGCCTCGGAGCCACTTGAGTTGCTGTGCCAGTGAGTCGTGTGGGCGGCTCTGCATCGCCCCTGCCTCCCCTGCCTGTCCCTTGGGCACTCAGGACACGGCCTGCTTGTTCCTGCTTTGCGGAGACGGAGGGCCCTCGCCTGGAGGGTGCCGGCTCTCGGGTGCTGGGGAGCTGGTGGCTTCGCGTCAGGCAGCAAAGGGCAAGGACCGCGCACTCTGCAGGGAAGCCGGGCGTCCTGCCTGGGCTCCGGCTAGAACGCTAGCAAAGGGAGGGAAGTGAGGCAGGGGGAGCTTGGGAAAGGAAGGCTAGAGATCAAAGCCGTGACCTTAGCTGAAAAGTGGTCAATAAAAACTCTAGTAGATATTCTTAACTTTCTTCTCCTTAAACATAGGTCACTAACAACAACCTAACTTGTTTTCTGAGCGATATTTCTAACGTAGTTAGGGGTTTCTGCATTGTCTCATGGACACAATATACCTTTCTGGTGTATACTCAAACGTAGGATCTGTTGGTGCTTAGAGACAGCCTCCTGGACTGGAATTAAACCTGATTTCAGGGACATGAAATTTGAAGGTTACGTTTGGAATTAAAGCCTGGATGCCGCTGCTGTTGCAAAGTTGGACGGAAGGACCCACGTCTGTGGCAGCGGGTGGAGAAGGCTAAGGGGGGTGAAATCATGTGTTACACTGAAGTGACTTTTGTTTCTTCTTCTGACTCAAAACTGACTTGGAAAGTCTTTGCTTTGGAGGCGTCAGCGCTTAGAATCGGCTGCACAGGCTGTTTGCAGCCTGGCCAGGTCGGGGGTGAGGGGACCTGAGAGAAGGCAGGGCCCTTGCAGGTGCGCCTCCCGCCGTCACCTGGGAGTTGGAGCCATCTCAGCGCAGGTTCCCCGCGGGACGGTTTCATCCTCCGCGAAACTCAGAGAGGGTTTGTGACGGGAGCTGCTGATGAGGCTTTGGCTGAAGCCGTAATGGCAGGGAAGTTGAGGAATGAACCCAACCTTTTAAGGAAACCACCTTTCGAGGGTTTTTAATTTTCTTCCCCTAAAGTACTTTTTTAACAAGCAAAAACAAAGGCAAGTAAGGAAACTCGTACACAAATGAAGGATGAGTGCTAGTTAAACCATCTGCTCCCCTTCTTCCCCATCTTCCTCTCTCCTGCCAAAGCGAAATGTGGCCTCCTGCCCGCGCCACACCCTCCTGCCTGGGCCTGCCTGGGGGTCAGCCAGCTCTCAGGCGGGGCTGCACGGGGCCAGCCAGCCCTGCACACGGCCAGGAGCTCAGGGCAGCTGCCTCTGCGGCTGGCGGGCACCAAAGTCGCAGTGCATTGTTTAACAGGGTGATGGCAAGGGGTTTTTCCCAACTAGGAAACCACTATTATTTTATCAATATATATTTTTCTCATCCGCTCTGTCGAATTTATAGAGCTACTCATCTTTTTGATGGATTTGTTCAGCTCTTTTAAGATGAAGGAATAAATTAAATCTTTGTGAAAGGTCTTTGGGGATCTAAAAATGAAATGACTTCACCTGGCACATATTTCAAAGCAAAGACTTCATTGCCTGCTGCTTGTTCTCTAATTTACAGGGATATTTAATTTTGTACGGTGTTTGTATATTTATACAGCTGTAATTAATTGCACATTGGACTGGAAAAGAAAGGATGGCCTGGCCTGCAGCACCCATCGGTACTCGCCCTCCGTGCTGCGTGCTCCCCTCGGTCCTCCTGGGTGGTGTCAGGGCGTGTCTGTCTGTCTGACTTGGGTCCTTCGTTTTCCCTTTGGTCCCTTTTTAAAATGTGACTGTTAACCTGCTCCTTTAAAAGAATTCCGATTCTACTGCTGCTCAGAAGTTGTGCCGAATGTATTTTACGTAGGACCCTGACTCGCGTGTACTGCATGCAGCTGTCCACCGTGGCCAGCGATGGCTCAGCCGAGTGTGTGGCCAAACTATTACTGTATGAGATAGGAATGGACTGGTTTGTGTTTCCTTAGAATTGGAGTATCAACTGAGGGATTATCTGCTTCTGCTGTTAAAAAGGCCATTTATGAAATTTGTGTGCGCGCCCCATAGAATCTTCGGAAAGCCCCTAATCATTCGAAGGGAGACAATTGGAGTTCATGCAAATTTCGCGTTGAAGACTTGCAGCCAAACGGCTCTGCTCAGGTGGGAAGTCGCAGCTGAGATTGGTCTCTCGCAAACCCTGGCTGTTGTGGTTGCTTTCGTTTCTTCCCGTTACTTTGTTTTCAAGCTGCGTATTCAGGCATCAGTTCACCTGAGGACTGTCACCCTTCGCACGCCGAAGGTGGTCTTCGACCTTGTGGCTCTCACGTATTGTCCGTGGAGACGTCAGCTCTCGTGTCCCCATCCCGTGCGCTACAGCAACCCATGAACATAAGTGGCCTTTTTGAACCAAGACTTTGCAAACTAATCTCTCCCCAGGGAAGGAGTGGAGCACATTAGCGAAAATGTACATTATTAATTTCAGATTTTCATTTCCATGTTTTATTATGTAAATATCTGATGTTTGGAGCTTGGGTATACAGAATGTAAATATAGTTCTCGTATTTGTACTAATTCTGGTTCTCTTCCTGTATAGCCTTAGATGTGCAATGCAGACATTATCTAACTGTGTATGGTAACCTTGCATCACGGATCTATTGGGGAACGGGGTCAGCTAATAAAGGTACAGCCAGTGCATCAGGCTCTCGGTGTGCGTTTATTCTTCACCCTCTGAGTGGTAGCGACACGAAGATTTTTCTTCACTTGTGAAGATCTGCCTTTCAAGGACAAAAGTCACGAAGTTATGACCTACATGTTCCTTTCTGATCATGCAGAAACCAGTTATTGGATAACCAGGAAAGCTAACGAGGAGCTGTTTCTTTGAAAGTACTTCCCTCCCACGTATGGCAGTGGCTATTTTAGGTGAGAGATTTGTCTCCATCCCACCCCAAAGCCACTCTTTATTCACCTATCAATGATTCTGTAGTAGTGGTGGTACTTGAGGGGGTGAAAATCTCACCAAGTCAGCTCACTTTAACCAATTCCCACTCAAAGCAGAACATGTGCAGGGACCACCATCCAGGATGTCTGGGGAGAAACAAAGGAGAGGGAGAAGTACAATTCTGGCAAAAAGCGATGATTCGCCTGACACGCCCACAGACCCACCTGTCCCGTGCTGTCCATTCGGCCGTGAGCAGAGCCCACCCCTGCAGTGTGGCCCTCCCCTCCCAGTGCGGGCGACAGCAGTTAGTGTGCAGGTGTGTGTCACAGAGCCAAGTCAAACTGAGGAAGGGATGAGAAGGGGTGGGGAGGAGGCAGCATTTTAGGTCACGTGGTCTGGGAGGGCCTCCCTGGGAAGATGCCGGCTGCACAGACTCTGGGATGAAGGGATGAGTGAGCCCTGAAAACTCCCGGGCACGCAGAGGCCTCCGAGCAGAGAAGTGGAGCCCTTAGGGCAACAGCGTTCTCCGTAGGCTTTGGAGACAGCAGGAGGCGGGCTTGGGTTGAGCACCCTGACGTCAGAAAGGAGCCAGGGCTCGGGTGTCTTAGAGGTCAGGTAACTCATTTCATCGGGGAGAAGCAGGAAGCCCATGAAGGGTTTGGGGATGAGACACATGACCTGACACACGTGTCATTTAACGATGGGGCTAGGTCTCCGACATGCATCATCAGGCGATTTCATCCTGGTGCGCGCACCGAAGGGTGAGATGGCGCAAACCCAGGTGGGTGGCCTCCACACTGGGCCACGTGGCCCACCACTCTTGTACCTGCGATGCGCCGCTGACCCAAACACCATTGGGGGTGTAGAGCTGCATGTGTTTGTTTTCGCTGTTTACTGATTTTTAAAGACAGGAAGCAGCGGGGACATCGATTTGTTTTTCCACTTATTCATGGTTGGTTCTTGAATGTGCCTTGACCAGAGATCAAACCTGAAGCCTTGGCGCGTCGGGACAACGCCCTGAGCAGCTGAGCTGCCCGACCCGGCAACTGCACGTGCTGTCAGAGAACGTTCTGACCGTAGAGTGGAAAGCAGCAAGCGGGGGAAAGGAGACGAAGTAGGACACTGTTACCCCGATACTCCAGGGAAGATGGCAGCTTGGGCTGAGTGGGAGCAGCAGGCAGGGAGAAGTGGTAAGAGGATAGGTTTAAACTAGAGCGGACAGCTGGCTGAAGAACTGCAGGGGAGCCGAAGAGGAAGGGGAAAGTTCACTCAAAGGGCGTGCACCTGAGCAGAAGGGATGGCGTAGGAATCCCCTAGGGTGAGGAAGATGCAACACTTACAGGCTGGTAGTGAATTAAGAATTTAATTTTGGCCCTGGGGGTGGCTCAGTGGATAAGGCACCGGCCTGTGAACCCAAAGGTCGCTGGTTCGATTCCCAGCCAGGGCACATGACCAGGTTGCAAGCCAGGTCTCCAGCCAGGTCCTTAGTTGGAGGCAGGTGAAAGGCAACCACACACTGATGTTTCTCTCCCTCTTTGCCTCTCTCCCTTCCCCTTTCTCTAAAAATAATAAAATCTTTAAAAAAAGAATTTTGATTTTGGTCATGCTCACTTTGAGAAATCAACATTTCCACCTGCGTTGGATGTGCTGGTGGAATTCAGAGGGAGAGGTGTGGGCTGAGGACGTACATTTGGGAGCTGTGGGCCTGAAGGTGACGGGGGAGCAGACCTGGCAAGTGCGTGTAGCCTGTGACCACAGGGCTTGTGTCCAGCAGCACTGCCACGTGGAGAGGTCAGGAAGAGGGCACAGTTAAGCGAGGATGCAGTGGCCTGTGGGCAGAGGGATGCCAGGCAACCCAGCTAAGGAAGTGCTGGAAGATGGAGCAGGTAAAAATGCATGGCGCGGCTGACAGGTTGAAACAAGAGCTGAGCAGGGACCTTGGGTTTGAGAACAGGGAGGTGTCAGCAGTTTGAGGAGCCATGAACACCATCCCTGTTTCCCAAATGCAGAGCCGGCCAAGAAAACACTAAGGCAGATGTGAGATCAAAAATACCACCTAAGCCCTGGCTGCTGGCACAGTGGATAAGGCGCCGGCCTTCGAACCCAAGTGTCCCTGGTTCAATTCCCAGCCAGAGCACATACCCAGGTTGCAAGCCAGGTCCCCAGCTGGAGGCAGGTGAAAGGAAACCATACATTGATGCTTTTCTCCCTTTCTTTCTCCCTCCCGTCCCCTCTCTCTAAAAATAATTAATGGAACTTTTAAGTACCACCTGTATTACCTTTAGATTGGAGAACGTGACTTATGTTGGTGGATAAACGGATTTCCTGACACTGAGCCCAGAAGTAAGGGTCAGGAACAGTGCCCTTCAACCTTGCACCAGACTCACCGGGGGGTGGTAGTGAAACAGGTGCTGGCTGAGGCCTGCGGGGCAGGGCCTGGGCATCTGCGTTTCTCCCGCGCCCCCGCATGACGTCAGCGCTGCTGTGGCAGGGGCCACTCTCAGTAGCACAGGGGCACGGCAGAGTAGCGCGTGGCCTCTGAGGCAGCTGAGGTCCTTGAACAGAGGGCAGATGGCAGCCGTCCATGCCCAGGGCCACCTTCCAAACTCACTGGACCATCCTTCCTCCCCTGGGGGTCTGAGGGGCTGGCTGGTCAAGAATGTTCCAGTAAGGGGGGAGGTCGCAGCTGCCCCAGCAGGTACTTGGGTGAGGGGAGCATTTTCGTGAGTGGAGCCAAGGAAAGCCTAACAGGTAGGTTCAAGGGACATCGGGAGAGGAGGTTGAAAGAAGGAGTCTTCCGGTGGTTTTTACTGCAAAAGGGGAGAAGAGGAGGGACATGGGGTCAAGGAGAGGTTTTGGTTGGAGGGGCCCGCCCAGCACGTAAATGAACTAGAGGGGAAACCCATAGGTGGGAAAGGAGTGGGCCCGTGGGGAGGTAGGTCCTTGATCCTCCGGAGCCCCTGCGGTTTATCCACACCACCAGGAGGGGGCAATGTGTGTGGGTGGGCAGACCCCAGTGACAGACATGTCCTCTTCAGAGCATGGTCTTCTCCAGGACGTCGGGCCGGCTCCCCGGTCTTAGAGTTTAGGGCTGCTGTAGGGATTCCAGCAGGCCGTGTGGACCTGAATGCCACCAGGCGTTTGGTTTCAGCTGAATTCGTTTTGTTCTGTTTTTTTTTAATTAATTTATTTTTAGAGAGAGGGCAAGGCGAACCCTTTTGGTTTGCAGGCCGGCGCTCCATCCACTGAGCCACGCCAGGCAGGTGAATTCATTTTTATAAAGCGAGTTGTTCTCCATAACCACACTCCCTCCAGGGTCACCAAGGTTTGGTCCCTCGCTTAGGGTTGCACTCTGTGAGTCGCCGTGTCTCTTGCAAAGATGACGCTGTACAGTGTCCCGAAGTCCCAGGGGACGATGCGCATCTCACGCAACACTGTTCTGATTTTCTTGCCATTCCACTTCTGGTCGGGTAGGGCCGTGTTTCCACTTTCCCTGAGGAACACCTGGTCTCTGCGTAGTCTTACATCTTTAGCTTTTCTGGGCACACCACGCGCTTCCCTGGCTTTAGAATATTTTGTCTCTGGGTTTTTACAACACTTCTCTTTCACCCTAGCATGTCAACAGGTCGCTTGAGTTCAGCTGCAGAAATCACACGCCAAGTGAGTGGCTGAGCTGGGATTTTCAAATCTGCCCCAACTAGTCTGTTGCACTCCTTCTTATGTAAGTCAAACAAAGGACTCAGCCCTGGGATGTTTGCAGAGAAGGGCTGTTGATGTAGAATTCCTGCCCAGGCTTTGGGTTGGGACCCAGGGATTTAAGGCAAGGCAGCATGTCAAGGTAAACAGCCATGTGAACTGACTTGAAGTATCAGAGGCCAAGCCTTTGAGGATTTTCTAAGAACTAAAGGTCAGCATGAAGCTCTAACTCAAGTAGCTTGACTGTGTCCATCTCCGGGGAGGTGGGGGGAATACAGGGGTCCATGTACCTATGTCCCTTGGTCCCAGCCCTGCTTTCCCGAACCCAGGTTGCCGTAGTTTTCCAACAATCCTGGGACTGGAAGAACAATCTCTTTTGCTAGTTGTTAGCACCTTGACAAAGAAATAAGAAGGCTGTGTAGCATGTAACGTTAGTAACAGAAGAAAAAAATCATTGGTTGCTTGATTAGAGAATGAAATGCCTTAAAAGAAGCCTATTTCACAGTCACTTGCGTGTGCCCAGATGTCTAGTCACCTTGACTCAGCATAACTTCTCCCTGACAACCCTCCCTTGGCAAATCTCAGGCTAGAGCAATCAACTGGTCTTGCAGCCAGTCTGGTGGTAGCCCAACCCACGGAAGGAGGAAGTCCTTACAACCAAGCTGAAGTGTGGGAGGCCCTAGGAGCTTCTGGAGGGAGCTCTTGGGTCACATGGGGCCTGCAAAATCTCTCCAAGTGCCCTCCAAAACTAGCCATTGAAAGTTCATTTCAGTCTCACTCAATACAGGAAACTAATGAACACAACAATCAGGCAAGCAGAATGGAACCAGAGACAGGGGGAAAAAAGGAGCAAAATGACAGTAGCCAGAGGGAATGGGGAGGGTGGGGCAGGGGAGGAAAAAATTCAACAATTATAATACAACAACAATAAATTAATGAAAATGGAAAAAGTTCCTTTCAGTCCAGCTCTCCATTTAAAATCAACTGAACTTGCCCAACATACATACACCTATACCAACGCCCCTGGGCGAACAGGTCTGAGTTCGCGTGTTTACAGCCCTGCTAACCCGGTCAGCAAAGAGTGCTGGGCTGGCCCTGGAACTCCTGGGTCAAAGGTCCCTCCTGCCACTTGGGCTGAGAAAGTCAGCCTCCCTGCAGCTGCGCTTTCTTGGTCACGTCAGATCACGCTAGTAATGACATCTGAGAGGTGCACAATTTGAAGTTTACAAGCATCAGCTGATTTTGACCCTGGGAGGCCGCCAGACAGGAGGCGCGAGGCCTGTGCTCAAGGAGCCCATCGTCCTGGTTCCTAGAGAGTGGCAGGGGCTTGGGGCCGTTCCCTCCGCCTTTCCTTTCTGTGGAAGAGAGAGGCCAGAGGAGGCAGCACCCGGCCCAGGATTGATTTCAGTAGCCCACGATTGGTGCCTTCAGTCCAAGTGCCCGACCCCTGACCACCCCTGGGGCTCCGGGCAGAAGGACTGGGCCACAGAGGGTGTACCGCCTATGACAGTGTGAAGAGGACAGGCAGTGCTCCCTGAGAAAAATTTAAAAGTATAACGTAGGTGAAAATGACTAAAAACGTTTTAAGGCACTTGAAATCAACCCAAGACAGACAAATTAAAAGCCACTTATTGGGAAAAAATGATAAGAGCTTCCGGTAAGAGCAGCGGAGGCCTGGACTTCACTGCTCTCCATCCCATCCTCTCTCTGTTGGTAAGAAAAGGTAGTTTACCTGCTCCAGACTTTGCTCCAAAGGGCGCAAACTTGATCGTGTTTGTTTGGGGGAGCCGGGAGGGGAGGAGACCTGTACTTCCCTATGGGCTAGAAGGGGCAACCTTGGCAGGTAACGAAGAGGGAAACCTCGTGGCTTGCCAGCCTGAGGTCTCAGGCCAGCAGCAGACTAGCCACAAATTTCACAGGGGGACTCTGGAAATAAGAGTTGCCGCACAAAGACTAGAGAAGCTCTCGACACATCCCTGGCTGACTAGGAAACTGTACACATGTGGCAGAGATTCCAGGAAGCCCAGCCAAGAGTAAAAGCCCCGGAAAACTAAGAAAGCAATGCATGGCTGGGGGCCTGTCTGCACAGGACAGCTTCCCAGTGAAGGAGACCCAGGAAAGCTCTCAGGAAGCCAAGCTGAAAACAGACATAAGAATAACAGATCTCCCTGGCTGGTAGCACAGTGGTTAAGGCGCCAGCCTGTGAACCCCAAGGTTGCAGGTTCAATTCCCCAGCCAGGGCACATAACCAGGTTGCAAACCAGGTCTCCAGTCAGGTCTGTGGCTGGAGGCAGGTGAGACACAACCATACATTGATGTCTCTCTCCCTCTCTGTCTCTCTCCCATCCCCTCTTTCTAGAAATAATGAAATAAAATCTTAAAAAAAAAAAAAAAAGGAAAGAAAAGAATAACAGATCTGAACCGAGCACCAGGATGTGAAATGGGAGTTCTAGAGGAGAAGAGAGAAAAAAGGCCAGAAAAAATTGATTGAAGAATTAATGGCTGAACACTTCTAACTCTGCTGCAGGACATGAATGTACCCTGTGAACCCCACTAGGATAAGCCACAAAGAGATCCCACACCTAGCCCCATCATAAACTGCTGGAAACCAAAGGGAAAGTTTCTGAAGCAGCAGGAGAAAAACAAGACATCGTGCACCGGAGAAGAACATTGCGATGAGCTGTTGACCACATACCCGCAACGGTGGAAGCCATAGTGACGGAAATGTGCTACTCAAGGGCTAAGAGCAAGAAAACTTGTTAATCAAGAATTTTTTTTTTTTAATGCAGCAAAGCCATACTTCAAAAATAAAGGCAAAATAAAGACATTGCCAGATTGATAATAATAATAATAATAATAACCATTGAGAGAGAGAAGAATCCTGACAGACCTGCCCTACAAGAAATAGCACAAGTCGCACTGGTCGATGCCCATGGACCCAGGCTCAGGCTGGGGTGCACGTTCCCAGGTGTGCTTACTTGTGTGTGGGGGGGGTGGCGTATTTTTAACAGGATGCACTGGTGCCCACTATTTACAGCATCCTGAAGGGGTGCAGAACAGAAGAGAATGGCTGTGGGGAAAGAGGAGAAGACACCCTGGATGATGTGTGTTTGGATTGGGAAGGTACTTCAAAATTCATGGCTACATCATTGTCCAGTGGGAATATTTTCTGTAGCAAACAATCCAACAAATGCACCATGTTCTCATCAGGCTTGGCCGGAACCATGGGGACAGCTGGAGCTTGGCAGGAAGCGGCAGGGGTGCTCATGCACCTCCCGGCCAGCTGGGTCTCACAGGAAGTGTTTGCTTCAGTCCCATTTGCCGCTGCAGTTCCCTTAAAAAGATAGGAACTAGCGTATCTAAGAACCAGACACAAGGTTTCTTTCCTTTCATTGAAGCCTAGCGCTACACTGTGAGGCATTGTTGTTCCTGTTTTACACATCAGGAAACAGATTCAATCACTTGCATAGCTAGCAAGAAAAGAAGCAGGGACCAGCTAAGGTCAGTGTGACAGCAAAACCCATTCCTTTCTGTCTCCACTGGGCAGCTTCCAAGAAAAGACGCTCCAGATCATTGGCGAAGCCATCTGATCTGACTTCTAAAACCTACTGTTCTATCACCAAGGCTGTGTCCGACTCCCTTGTTTTATTGAGGGGGACTTTGGAATACACCTAATCCATGCCCGGAGGGGCAGTTCGGGTGTCTCACTACGTGACTCAGCAAGTCAGCCCTACGCTACATCAGCAGTGCTCAGACCAGTTTTGGTTTCAGGACCCTTTATTTATGCTCTCAAAAATGATTGAGGACCCAAAGAGCTTACATCTATCTTTAGTTACCATTTAAACCATTAAAACTGAGAAACTTGAACCTTACATGGATGTCTCTCCCCCTCTCTGCCTCTCTCCCTTCCCCTCTTTCTAAAAATAATGAAATAAAATCTTAAAAAAGCAAAACAAAACAAAACAAAAAAAAAAACTGAGAAACTTGAATAACAATTTCCTGAAGCAAAAGGGAAATTCAGCGAGATGTTGTGATTTTGACAATTTTGCAAATCTGATATCTGGCTGAACGCAGCATAAGTAGGTTAGAGTCTCATATCTGCTCCCACATTTAATCTCTTTTATATCACAGGTCAGGAGGCCTCTGTACACTTGGGAGGGAATGAGAATGAAAAGGGCAAATATGAATGAAAACTGTGGAAACAGTTTTGTCCCTATTCCTTCCTGAAAGGGTCTCAGGAACCTCCAGGGCCCCTGGACCACCCTTTGAGAACTGTTCTGAAAGGTGGTCCATTGACCACCCACCATCAGAATTGCCTGGGAGTCCTCATAAAATGTACATTCCCTGGCGAACTCCAGACCTGTGGTAGCAGAATTCACATTTAACTAACTTCCTTGTACCTGGAGTTTGGGGACACTTGTTGGGAGAGCTCTAAGATTCCTGCCAGCCTGATTCCTCCCAGCTGAATGACTCTATTATTGTGTCACCTGTTGCCTGTGGTGGCAGAGCTGGGATTAAGGCCCAGGTCTTGGTGCAGGGCTTTGGCCTGGCAGTGACACGGAAGCTGCTTCACTCTCTCTAGTTTGCCTGGCTCACCTGGTCACCACCTTTGTATTCACTCCTTTCACAGTTCAGGGAAGGATGGAGGGCAGCCGCACACCTTGTATACAACTTTAAAAGTAAGCCATGGGCTTGCTTACAGCTCTCTGTTTCTGCATCCGGTAAAAGCAAGAAGAAATAAAGAAAAGGACCGAAAAGACTGGTACCTCTCTTCCTCTTAGGAGGAAGTTCTGTTCTAACCTTGGCCCCACCTGGATGTCTGTACCATGAGTCAACCACAGTCCATGAGCCCCATTCCAGGATATGGGAGAATATAAAAAGAAAAGAAGTGTAAGGCCTGGCTGGTACAAAACAGGCAAATATGGAATCCATGCAAGGAAAAAAAAAAAAAAAAAGTTTCTATAAAGAATCTATAGTGAAAAAAACTAACAGGAAAATATGTACATACATGATAAAATAGATTGTTGTATTTATAATTTCAGAGTAACATCCCATTATTGCATTCAAAAATATTGTTATGATTTAACACCTAACTTTTATTTTATTCTACTGTTGTATTATATCCATCCCCTTTTTCTTCCCCTCTGTCCCCTTCCCCACTCACCCACTTCCCCCCAAAGTTAATCCCACTTGTTGTCCATGTCCATGGTTCTTCCATGCTAGTTCCTTGACTAAACTGCTCCCCTTCCTCTTCTTCCCCTCTTCCCCCTCCCTCCTCTCCTCTGCCCGCTGAAGGTCTATTCATTGTATTCATGTATCTGGTTCTGTTTTGCTTGCTTGTTTTGTTCATTATTGTCCTGTAAAGGATGAGATTTAACACCTAACTTCTAATAGGACAAAACCACTCCAGTGGGACATTCGCTAACATGGATGTACCTGTTAAAACCTGCATTACAAACTAATCTGTGCAAGTGGTGTGATGGAAGCAGCACCAACTGCACGGGCTACTTGAATCGGTCACAACTGGGCCACAAACTAGCCATGAACTAGCTGTGTGACTTTTGTAATTAAACATGTTGAACACTTCTTATGTTCAACGGTTGCTTAACGAAGCAACTGTTAGGTGTTATGAAGAAAAAATAAAATCCGTATAAGTCCTGGTGGAGCTAAGCCTGGTTCCCAAGTGTCTGTTGTTGAAGGCAGCAGGGTTCGATGCCGAGGTCAAGATGCCTGGGCACCGGGAGCCTTTTGAGAAGGCATGCGGCACATGGTATTCATAATGCCCTGGGCCAGTGGTTCGCCATCACCGGGCCTCCAGCTCCTGCGTAGAGGAAGGGGTTCAATGACCGGATCTCCAAGCCTGACCCATCACACCCCTACAAGCACCTGTCCTGCCGGCTCTTTCTGGCCTGTTTCTCCACCTGCAAAAAGGGGCTGTTTCCCACACAGGACCGTGTGACGACCAGCTTCTGCTGGCACCCGCTACACGTGCCCAAATACCAAAAGAGTAAAGTTCGGTCCCTCCCGGAGTTGCACGGTAAGACGCATAAACCCCACGTGCACGGCAGCGATGGGGGGAAGGAGCGGTAGCCACCTGGACAACAGGTGTCCCAGGGCCTGATCGCGGGCGAGCGCGGCCCACCCTGACCCACCATCCCGCAGGGGCTGCAGAACAGAGCCCCGGCCCTGTGGGTATCTGTCTCGGGCAGGTTCACCCAGCCCCTCCGCCTGCCCCGGGACCCCCTACCCCCGGGCCGCGCCCTGCCGCCTCCCCGGTCCCGGTGCCCCCAGCTCTCGGTGCCAGTCACCCCGCGCTCAGGGCGCTGCCATCGATGTGCTCGGCGCTCTCCCCAGTCCACACCCCCAGGAGTGGGCGGGTCCGCTGCCTCGGGTGGTGTAACAGACGCCAGCAAGGGCCAATGGCGTGCAGGCATGGCTCCACCCCCTCCCCCCGATTGGCCAGTTCCGGAGAGTCGCGGCTGTGGCCGGGGGAGGCAAGCCACAGTGGAACTCAGGCTCGGTCGCGGCTGCCGTGCGTCCCGTGCTCTCAGCCTCACTTCTCCTGCCCGGTCCGCCGCCGCCGCCGCCGCCACCACCACCACCATGGCCCAGTGAGTGACGCCCGCGGGAACTGTCCGAGAGTCCCCTCGGGGGGCGGAGCCGCCCCCTTTGTCGCCTGGGCACCGGGGTCCCGCAAGTCCGGCCTCGTGGAGCCCAGAGCCGGGACTGCCGGGGTCTCAGCCCGCTCGGGCCCGGAGCTCCCCGGGTGGCCCGCAGCCGCTCCCTCGGACCCAGCCCTCTGCACTTCGCAGCTGCGCGAGGCCCTGGTTGCTAGAAAGGGCGGGGGTGGGGGCCAGGCTTCTCCGAGGGAAACCGGGGCTCGATCCGGAGGGGCGGGGGCTGGACCCAGCAGGTAGTTCTGCCTTTTGTGGGGGACACTCGTTTCCAGTTAGACTAGAGCTTCCCTGCTGTGAATCCAGGTGCGAGCTGGGTTCGTCTCAGGAGAACCTGAGGCCCCTTGAAGTGGCCGAGTGGGGGGTGGTCTGCGGGGAAGCCTGCAGGCCGGGGTTGTGGACTGGAGAAGGGGAGCGGGGCCTGGGGAAGTTAAGACAAGTTTTATTATTAGCAGAAGCTGGGAAAGGCGCTTCCTGAGTTGGAATGGATTAAGTGAAACTGATACATTTTTCTTTCTTCCCTTTTCTGGTCTTTCAGAGCTGATATTGCGCTGATAGGACTGGCTGTCATGGGCCAGAACTTAATTTTGAACATGAATGACCACGGCTTTGTGGTAAGTCACAAGGGACACACTCTTCCCTCACGGTTCCTGCATGAGCCTGAGAGCTGGTAACCTGCTGATGTCAAAGGTCCAGGATGACCTGGAGCATATTCCTCTTTCTTTATGTCCTGTTGCTGCTTATGACAATTTTGCGAAGGAAGGAGAAGCCCTACTTTACATATGGGTGTTGGGGGAAGAAGAGCCTAGCTAGATGTATCGGTCAGTTCTGTAAGGTTTGCAGCCTCAATAAGTCTTTCAGCACCTTGAAGGGAAACCCTAAGGCATATATACGTGTAGATCTAATGTTACCACCTAAGGAGATCTGGGGTTAGTGAAAAATTTTGGTTTAAGTACGAAACTGGCTTGGACACAAGGATTATTAGCGACAAAAGATGTCAGTCTGGAACCAGCTAGATCCTAGATTTGCAGTCTGACCAGCTAGTGACAGACACCAGTCTGAACTGCAGGTAGTTAACCTTTGCGGGGTGGGGCAGAAGTAGATTTGCTATTGTGAGTATGGGAAACACAGAGTTTATTCTTGTATTACTGTATTATTTTCTGTATGAACAACCCCAAACCTACTTTTGCCCCACCCTATGTTCAGTCCGCTGCCATTTCATCCACTGAAGTTGACTTTAAAGTGCTCCACTGGCATTGGGGCGGGGCAAGGCAACTGCAGAGCCCAGCCTCCCCGAAACCCTGGGCTGAGTGGAAATGCCACTGTCCCTTGGTCCACAGTCTGGCCACCTTGTATACCCTAGATCTCCTAATCGCCTTTTTGCCCTTTTAGGTCTGTGCTTTTAATAGGACAGTCTCCAAAGTGGATGATTTCTTGGCCAATGAGGCAAAGGGAACCAAGGTGATCGGTGCTCACTCCTTGGAGGAGATGGTCTCCAAGCTGAAGAAGCCCCGGCGGATCATACTTCTTGTGAAGGCCGGTCAAGCTGTGGACGATTTCATTGAAAAATTGGTGAGGCCAGCTCTGCCCCCAGCTGCTACCGGTGTGACAGCTTGTCTAATTTTTTCCCTTAGCTACTTCACTTCTTTTTCATCAAGAAAACTACCCCCTCCCTGCCCTCTGTCAGTTTCTGGATGGGAACCGCTCCGTTCCAACAAAAATAATTGCATCAACATTTCAGTGTTGGTTAACTTGATTGGCACTAATTAAGTAACTATATTTTCTCAAGGTGGTAATAATTATATATATATATATATATACACATATATACGTATATGTATACATATATAAAATTCTCAGGACATCAAGAGACATTTCTCTTTGTTTTTCTTTTTTTAAAGAGAAAGAAAAACATGAATTTGTTGTTCCACTTACTTATGCAGTCATGGGTTGATTCTTGTATGTGCCCGGACTAGGGAGTGAACCTGCAACCTCTGCATATCAGGATGATGCTCTAACCAACTGAGTCACCTGGCCAGGGCTCCGTTACAGTCTTACAGAACTACCATAGTATATGTGGTGTGTCATTTATCAAAGTGTTATGTGATGCCTTAGCGGTCCACATCATGATATTCAGAAAAACTTAGTTTTGATTGTGTAGTATGAATATTTAATGCTATTCACTAGTAAATATTAGTGTCCAAATTTTGAAGTAGATTTTATTTTTCCTGGGATTCTATAAGATAGCAATTCTCAAGTCATTGTATATCTTAATATAAGTGATAAGAGAACCCCTTCAGGAAGCCTAAGAACTACACACTGGGTACTTATTTTTTCCACCATACAATTTGTTGGCTTTAGAAAGTATATCTTTTTTTTTTTTAAAGATTTTATTTTTATTACTTTTAGAGAAAGTGGAAGGGAGAGAGGGAGAGAGACATCAATGTATGGTTGCCTTTCACCTGCCTCCAGCTACGGACCTGGCTGGAGACCTGGCCTGCAACCTGGTTATGTGCCCTGGCTGGGGAATTGAACCAGCAACTTTTGAGTTCATAGGCCAGCACCTTATCCATTGTGCCACCAGCCATGGCTAGAAAGTATATCTTTTTTGGAGAAAAACAAATATGCATCTGGGCTATGGTGGCTGTGTCAGGACAGGTGGATGGGTACCTTGTACCGAGACCTTCAGCGTGCCTTGGGAAAAGCACGCCCTGTATTAACTGGGAGGATTTTCCTCTCCCACAGTGAGTGAAGACAACCTCATTGTTAGTGCCCTGCAGGCTCAGGGTGCTTTTCCCCAAGGAAAAAAAGCACATGGATACAGGAGAACTAGTGGAAATTACTGACTTAGCTGGTGAAAAACCATTCTGCAGGAGGAGCTCTGAGAAAACCAAGGCACTGGCCATGTGGGAGCAATGTCCTGTGAGACGTGTGGTGACAACGAACAAAAGCAAGGGACAGACATTCCTTCTCTGGAGGAGCAGTGTGAACCCTGGGTAGTTTCTGCAGGGAGAGGAATTTGTAACCACTGTGTTACCATTTTTAAGGAAAAAAAAAGGACCTAAGAAGGACAACATTGCGATCAAGGACATGCAAGGTTTTTGCGTAGCGCGCTGCCCGTGATTAGCTAGCGACAGAATGCACTAGAAAATAGTAGGTTATTCTTCGGCAGAGTGTCACAGGACGCTAACTGGAGCCTTGAAGGGGGAGGTTGATGGCGAATAATAGTGCCATCCTGATTCTTGTGCTGCAGGAAGGTGGTCCCGTCCGGGCCTGTTGGAAATAGAAACCAGGTGGATGGAATTGTCCAAGTAGGTTCCGTTTGCTGTAAAATCTTAGGGTATCCAGGGGCCTGTTTCAGCTATGGAGAGCTGTGACGGGGTTTGCTGGCCCTACGCTCTTACACACGGTGTAGCTCTAGCCACAGAGTAGTATTGAATATTAACTAACAACATACTTTTAGATGGGGTTTATGTGGGACAGACCCTTGTTTGTTTGAAGTGGCCGAGGTCTGTTTTGTCCACCTTAATGCCCTCTGCTTACAGGTACCATTGTTGGACGCCGGTGACATCATCATTGACGGAGGGAACTCTGAATACAGGGATACCACGGTAAGTATCCTTCAGTCCAGTTCTCCCAGGTTCTGAGAACGGTCTGGCAAAAAGCGTCAGCGCTGCACATGTGACAGAGGGGTGGACCGTCCTGCCGTGGTGCCAGCCGTGGGGATGGGTGTGGTTGTTTGCAGCCTTTGCTTCTGCTCGGATGTGCTTGATGGCGGAGGCTCTCACCTGTCACTCGCAGGACTCCTGACTGCTGGGTAGACACAGCAGGCCGGGAGCTGACAGGAACTTCCCTTCCCCTCCCACCCGTGCACGAGCCGGCAGGTCGTTGCGTGGTTGACACCAGCGCACCCTGCTCTGTGCTGGGCAGGGTCCCCGCACCACCCCCAGTGCCGAGCGCAGCGTGTCCTTGCTGAACCAAGTCTCGACCGAGTCTAATCGAACTTGGTCTCTTCCAGGAAAAGGAGCTTGTGCGTCTGGCTCTGTTACTGCCTTTGGGGACAGCGAGCCGTCTTAAACTTCTGTGGGTTGAATCTTTTAACCCCCAGAGGGATCCCTTTTCTTTAATGACCAGGTTATTCCCGGATCCCTGGGTCACTTCATGTCAAATGTTGTATCTCCGTACCTGTCACACGTCCTTTCTCCCAAGCTGTGCTTACTTTGTGAAAGGGTAATGAGTTCGTTTTCACCCCTGCAGAGACGCTATCGGGACCTCAAGGCCAAGGGCATCTTGTTCGTGGGGAGCGGCGTGAGTGGTGGAGAGGACGGGGCCCGCTACGGCCCGTCCCTCATGCCCGGAGGGAACAAAGACGCCTGGTGAGTGCTGAGCACGTCCCCCTGCACTTCAGCACAGGGGGTCTGACCCTTGTGCTGACCACCATGGCTGCTGAGTGTTGGAGACGGGAGACGCTGGGAACGCCTGTGTTTTGCTGCTTTGACTTAACACATGTGCGTGCTCCGCCTTTTTTCCCGTTATTCCTGCCAAGACTGATGGCAGAAGTTGTAAGCAAGCCTAGAGGGTCCGAGGCTCCAAGGAAGCAGTTGAGAGGATGCCCTGGGCCCTCCCTTGAGTTCGGGGTACGGCCTGCGTCTGCAGCTGACGTGCGGTCCTAAGATAACTTGGTTTAATAATGGTCATGGGGAAATCTGACCGACCTCTGAGGTGTCTTTTGTCCCTGGGAATGAGGTGGAGGCTATTTATTTATTTAAAAGATTTTACTTGTTATTTTCAGAGAGAGGGGTAGGGAGAGAGGCAGAGAGGGAGAGAGACATCAATGTATGGTTGCCTTTCACCTGCCTCCAGTCATGAACCTGGCTGGAGACCTGGCTTGCAACCTGGTTATGTGCCCTGGCTGGGAATTGAACCAGTGACCTTTGGGTTCGCAGGCCAGTGCCTTATCCGCTGTGCCACCAGCCAGGGCAGGTGGAGGTTTTTTATTTGTCTTGTGAAGAAACAAGCTTTACTCTGTGCTGTACATGAGAGGAGCGGTCAGCCATAGAAGGGGAGGTGCTCTGAGGATGGAAAGGAAGGGGTGTGGAAGAGGCGGGGTGGGGGCAGCCAGCGGGCTTGGGAATCCAGGTGGAAAGACGCAGTAACTGCATGGCTCAGGCTGGGGCTGCGGGAAGGAGGAAGCCAGACGGAGGCGTGAGGCAGGAGCGGAGCCGTGGGAAAGGGGGTGTCCTTTGCAGGGAGACGTGGGGAGTGGTATTCTTTTCTGAATGGGCTTGATTTCTGAGTGTTCTAGAATTACATTAGGCACTAACGTAAGGAGTGACCAAACCTGACCCCAAAGGCGAAGGCTTTGCAGGGAAGATGATTCTTTACCTCTCTGATGAGATTGTCTGGGGGTTCACTTCCCAGTGTTAAACCTAGAAGCAGAGGCCTTCCTGCTTCTCAGAAGCTCAGAATGCTTTCTTGGGGCACTTGCGCAGGGCGCTGTCGGAAACGCGGACGGTACGCAGGAGGACCTGACCTCAAAGGGGCCCCAGCTGCTCACTCCCACTCTCACCTGGCCTGGCAGGGGGACACAGCACTTTGACCTGAAACCTCAGTAAAAGATGAGTGAGCGTCTGCGGTTTAAGGCCTGGCTGTCTTAGCTCCCTCACCCCAAGCGTTAACTTGACAGCCTTGTCAGATATTTGTGCCTTTACCAAAAAGTGCAGGAAAGACTCCGTGACCCCAGCAAGGACAGGAAGGAAAGCATGGGCGGCAGGACTGCTTTGGCCTCCTGGGGGCGCTGTGCCGGGCAGTGCATCCCAGCTGTACAGCGGGGTCCCAGGGGAGGGCGCCTGGGGCCGTGGGGGCCACCGCCTCTTCTGGAAGCAGCGGAGATTTCCACTTGTCCGATGCACCCCACCTTCTTGTCTGTCTGCTCACATCGGAGAGTCTGCAGCCTCCACTGGTTCGGCTTCAGGATGAGGCACTTTGTTGCTTTTTCATGGGCACGTTCTCTGCCCGTGAGAGAGAACTGGAGGGGGGTTGCCCTCGAGTATTAATCGAGGACCCAGCCCCTCTGCTCCGCAGCTGACCCGCCTGTTTCTCTCCGCAGGCCCCACATCAAGACCATCTTCCAGGGCATCGCTGCAAAAGTAGGAACTGGAGAGCCCTGCTGTGACTGGGCAAGTGCTGGGCTCCTCTTCCGGCCGGGTGGCACCATGGTGCAGACGTGACCAAGTGCATGGTGACACCTGGGTCCCACCTGGGTCCCAGCGGGTGGCTCTGGCTTGTAAAGCTTCTCAGTGTCTAAGCCCCTCGCACAGCTGGTGCCTGAAATGCTGCCTGTGGCCAGAGTCCCTGTAGCTCAGTGGGGGTTCATAGCCCTGAGCTGGACCCTGAAAGCGGCCCTGCCCAGATCCGCTAAAAGACGGACTCCTGAGAGGGGCAGGAAGGAGGGGGCGAAGTGCAGCTTTTAGCCATATTTCTTCTCGGCTGAGGAAGGAACGTCAAACTCTAAAGTGGGGTCTGCGCCCCTCGGTAGGTAGAGTTCCTACCGCGCTCCAGCAGCCCAGGCTGCGGGGCCTGGGGTCACCCCGCGCCTCCCCCTCGGTGCTGTGTTGCTGCTGAAGTGAGTGTCGCCCCCTGCGCAGCCTCAGTCTGTCTCGGGGATGAGAAAACCCTAGGCTGGGGAGACCCGGGTTATAAGTGGCTCTGTTGACGGGAGGTGAGCCGCCTTCCTGTGCCATTTTTATTCTGTTGGGTTTCGTTTACATGCGATGGGAGGCAGAGGACACAAGGACTGAGGCGGATGGGGACTGCGGGCGGTGTCCCTGCTGAGCTGCCGCAGCTGGTCCCACGCTGGACCCAGGGGCCGCTGAGTTTCACGTGGTCCGCCTGGCGGGACAGGGAGACCCGGGCTGTGACGCAGAGCGTTTTCTCATGAGTGTGAAGGATGGGGAAGGGAGCTGTCATTCCTAGACAGTAGGGCACTTGCAGCCAGACAAAGGGCAGCAACTGCTTGTTAGATACGCTTCGGCCAAAATCAGGAAGAACAAACAGCACTTGCCCTTACGTATCTTGATGTGGCCAGTCTCGACGTTGAAAAAACAGGTATCCACACAGAAAGCAGGGACTCTGGTTCCTTTTAGTTGTTGTTCACTTGTGAAGTTAGAGGAAGGATGAGGTGAAGTAAGATGTCATGAGTCATGTTACTTCATGGCCACAGAAAGTGTCAAAACCTGAGGGGGCAGGTAGGCCAGCAGTGGAGACAAAGGAAGTTTCTGATGCAAAGGTCGCTGGCGTCCATGCACGGGCAGACCCAAACGTGGGGTCCACGGGGTCCACAGGGCAGGCATCCCTACCGGAGTGGTACACGGGCCCCCAGTCTGCTTCCATGAAATGTTCGACCCTTGTGGCCCCCTTGCTCTGACTGCTCACCCACTAAACAGTTTTCAGAAAATGAGGCTTCCAAGTAGCTCGTCTGCAGGGACAGAATGTGTCAGTTGGACTGACGTGTAGCCACTAAGGTCTGTAGTTAAATTTCTCATCCTAAGTTCCTAAACGGTGCTGTGACTTTATCCATCTCCCCAGCTCTGTGACAAACTCAGTCCCTTGTCAACTCTGAGACCCTGGCAGGAGCACAGTTGTGCGTTTTCACAGGGTTGTGAGCCAGACCCGAGGCCGAAGGGCATTTTCATCCTCAGGAGCCAACCATTGGGAACAACTACGGGACTTTTATATGTTTTTAAAAATACGGATGATTAGCTGATTTATTGCAGCCTCTAATTGCTAGAAGAGAGAGAACATCCGACTGGCAGGGGAGTGGGAGTTGCTTTTAGTAACAATGAGGAAGAATAGAAACGTTGGCTAAAGAGCTACAGGTACTTTGAGTGAACGTGGGGATCTTGAAAAGTCTTCAGAGGGATGACTGAGTTAGTTTGAAATAACACTGGACTGGATTGAAGCTCGCATTGAGCTGCTACATGCTGAGCTAATTTTAAGTACTAGAAACATTTGCCTCACACCCGTTACTTTCTGTGCGGGGCGGGAGTCCCCCTGGGGAATTGAGGTGGGCTTCTCTGGTGTGTGGTCCGCTCGCTGACGACCTCTGGGTGCTTGGCTCCGACAGGTGGGAGAGGAGGGCGCAGGACACTTTGTGAAGATGGTGCACAACGGGATCGAGTACGGGGACATGCAGCTCATCTGCGAGGCGTACCACCTGATGAAGGACGTGCTGGGCATGGAGCACAGCGAGATGGCCCAGGTGGGGCGGCCCCGGCCCCGTGGTGACAGGAAAGCCTTCCCTCCTGGTGGCCTGGACGGACTCGGCCGGATGAAAGGGCAGCCGGCCATCGGTCACAGGACTGTAAAATACGATGGCCGGTCACTGAGCCAGAAGCTCCCAGCACATGCCGACCCTCCCTGTGTGTCGGGCTCCCTCACTTGCCGTGGGTGTCTCACTGGACCCTCCTGTGGTCCCACGTGGGAGATGCCGTGAAGCTTTCTTTTCTGATCAGGCTGGGGCTGGCTTTTGACAGCCTTTCCGCCAACATTTTATTGTGAAAATGTTCATACACGGCAGAGTTGAAAGACATTGACAGTGAACACTCATGTACAGGCTACATAGTAATATTTCACGACACTTGCTGTATGGACTGTCCATTCCTCTGTCAGTTTAACCTTTTTTCAGTATGGTTCAAAGTAAACTACAGATGTATTTTCTCTAAGTACTTCAGCCTATTAATTAGGTAAACATATATTATTTATTTTTAAAGATTTCAGCCCTGGCTGGTGTGGCTCAATGGATTGAGCACCAGCCTGTGCACCAAAGGGTAACAGGTTTGATTCCCAGTCGGGGTTCAGCCCTGGGTGGCGGCCAGGTTCCCAGTTGGGGGTGCACGAGAGGCAACCACCCATTGATGTTTCTCCCTCCCTTTCTCCCTCCCATCCCCTCTCTCTAAGCATAAATAAAAATCTTAGAGAGAAAGGGAGAGAAACATCTATGGGCTGTCAACGACAGGAAAAGCGCAGGTCCTGTCTAACGCCTGTTTCCCGCGTCCTGCCCACAGGCATTTGAAGACTGGAATAAGACGGAACTAGACTCGTTCCTGATCGAAATCACAGCCAACATCCTCAAGTTCCAGGACAGCGACGGCACTCCCCTGCTGCCGAAGATCAGGGACAGCGCAGGGCAGAAGGGCACGGGCAAGTGGACTGCCATCTCGGCCTTGGAGTTCGGCGTGCCTGTCACCCTCATCGGTAACGTGCGCTGACTTTTCCTGCGACCCTTCATCTTTCCACTGGGGTGACTTGCTTTCCCCGGGGGAAGGGAGAGACTGGCCCCTGAGAGCCGGGTCTTTCCCTAGAGCCCGTTCAGCCTGTCAGCTTTCGGGTTACGTCCTGCTCCTTGCTCACGGAACAGTGGTGTCGGAGAGGCTGAAACTGCGCGTCTCTTCTTTGCGGCCCTTTTCCCAGTGGTTGGAGCTGTGTGGCAAAGTCAGAAGTTGTGGCCTTTCTTATCCTATTTGGTCTTTGAGATCGTTTTAGTGATTTAGTGGTAGTGATGTAATTATAGTCTGTGGCCAAAATCTTTTCAGTGGGCAAAGTAACTGCAATTTTTCATACAAAAGTCCATAGAATAACGTTAAATTTATGTACTCAGCATTTATTATATTTTTTTGCCGAGGTTTTCATCCCAAATATATCAGAATTAAAATATTACCTATACATTGCAAGTCCCTTAATATTTTTTTCCTAAGTTCCTTCCCTTTTTTTTTAGGAGCAAACTATCTTAAAGTGAGTGTGTATCCTTCCCATCCATGTTTTTTATCTTATATTAACAGCTGAGCTCAAACTCGAAAAGATGTACTGAGAAGGAAATAACGAAACAGAAGTAAACAACAAATAATAAGAGGACTAACAAAACTACACGTAGATGCTTTAAAATAAGACAGATACGCTCCTGGAAGGCTAAAAAGGGAGAATGAAGAAGGTGTCTCACGTGCTTGATGAACCTCTGCCCCTGACAGAACGTCTCCCCCGTCATCAAGCAGAATTTCTTGTTCTCCCAGAGACGGGTTGCCTTTCTGGACCCGGGCCCCTGCTCCCTTTGATTTCCCGATGTGTCCCATGAACTGGGTGGCAGGAAGGCCACAGTTCAGGAGGGAAGGGGGCTGCTTAGTCCCACTCTGAACAGAAGGGAGTTGGTTGCTGCTTTTTAGCTCATTTGAGTGACAGCGTAGGTGGGGACAAAGGGGACAATAGCGGGAAGCAGTTTATTCATCGCTGACTCAAATATAAGAGTGTTAGTCTCGAAGAGTTCTACCCTTATTTTAGAGATGGCGCCCTTTCTACCAGTTGAAGGCAGGCCAGGGCTCATCCCTGGGTGGGTGCCTCTGCCTGCAGAGCTGACGGGGAAGCCAGCCCTCCAGCTAAGCTGGTTTCACCACCCCTGCCTCCGCGAGCCAGTTCTTACAAAGCTTCCTCCCGCAAGTGCCGAGTCATGCTGCGTGCGCACAGCGGTGACCAGCAGGGCACAGGCCTGATTCTGGGTCCGGTATAAATGGTCGGTTGAACAGGTAGCCTTTTATAAGGGGCGATGTTGGAAGAGTCTGAATGCCTCAACTCTAAGTTACTATTTTGAAATGTTTCCCATTCCAATGGAGTGATGTTGTGAAACTCTGATAGTGGTCATGGATACCCTGAACACCTCACCTTACTGCGCTCTAGATGTTTCGTTTTTTACAAATGGGAGGCCAGCCCTCCACCAGCAGAAAGAGGAGGATGACTCACTCTATTGAGATACTCCTCTCACTGCGGTAATCTGGACCCGAGCTGCAGTCTGAGGTCTACCTGTGCAGGAATTAGTAAATTGAGTTTTCTTTTTTTTAAGATTTGTATTTATTGTTCTCAGAGAGAGGGGAAGGGAGAGGGGCAGAGAGGGAGAGAAACGTCGATGTATGGTTGCCTTTCACCATTGGCTGGAGACCTGGTTTACAACCTGGTAATGTGCCCTGGCTGGGAATCGAACCTGCGACCTTTGGGTTCGCAGGCCGGCGCCTTATCCACTGAGCCACCAGCCAGGGCTAAATTAAGTTTTCTGAAGGGTGAGCTTGTCAGTGTTACTTATTAATGTTGTAGCTATTTCACATTGATCAGTGCTTCCAAAGAAAATAGTCTTTGGTAAGCATTTAAAAATTAAAGTCCTTGCGATTCAAATCTAAGTTTTACTCATGGGCCAACACTGAGTAAGTGAACAGTAGTGGTCTTACTATTTTCTTTATTTTTCCCTGAAAACTCCCCTTTGAATTTCATGTTAGTATTCATGGTTGGATACCCGTATTTATGTTGGAAAATTGACCTGGAGTTTAGTTGTCAAGTTCACTGTGTTGTGTAGAGCTTTTCATGAAAGTTTTTTCCGATCCAGGCGGAATTTTTTTTTTTTTTTTTTTAATTTTATTGTTGTTGTATCACATCCATCCCCTTTTTGCTCCCCTCTGTCCCCCTCCCCACCCACCCATTCCCCCCAAAGTCAATCCCACCTGTTGTCCATGTCCATGGTTCCTTTATAGTAGGTTCTTGTCTAAGCTGCTCCCCTTTCTTGCCTCTACCTCCCCCTTACCCCCTCCCCCAACTCCTTTCCCCCTGACCACTGAAGGCCTATTCCTTGTATTCATATACTTGGTTCTGTTTTGCTTGTTGTTAGTTTTGCTCACTATTGTCCCGTAATGGGTGAGATCATATGATGTTTGCCCTTCATTGACTGGCTTATTTCACTAAGCATAATACTCTCCAGTTCCATCCATGTTGTTGCAAAGGGTACAAGTTCCTTCTTTCTTTCTGCTATATAGAATTCCATTGTGTATATGTGCCAAAGTTTTTTGATCCAATCATCCACTGATGGGCACTTAGGCTGTTTCCAGCACTTGGCTATTGTAAATAGTGCCGCTATGAACATAGGTGTGCATAGGTTCTTATGAATTGGTGTTTCAGGGTTCTTTGGGTATAGTCCAAGTAGTGGAATTGCTGGATCAAAAGGCAGTTCCATTTTTAGTTTTTTAAGGAAACTCCATACTATTTTCCACAGTGGCTGCACCAGCCTACATTCCCACCAACAGTGTAGGAGGGTTCCCTTTGCCCCGCATCCTCGCCAACACTTGTTGTTTGTTGATTTGCTGATGATTGCCATTCTGACAGGTGTGAGGTGGTATCTTAATGCAGTTTTAATTTGCATCTCTCTGATGACTAGCGATGTTGAGCATTCTTTCATATGCCT
>PVIW01005903.1:0-57161 GCA_004026585.1 Noctilio leporinus
AGGCCTTCAGTGGTCAGGGGAATGGGGTAGGGGGGAGGGGGAGGTAGAGGCAAAGAAGGGGAGCAGCTTAGACAAGAACCTAGTATAAAGGAACCATGGACATGGACAACAGGTGGGATTGACTTTGGGGGGAATGGGTGGGTGGGGAGGGGGACAGAGGGGAGCAAAAAGGGGATGGATGTAATACAACAATAAAATTAAAAAAAAAAAAAATTTAAAACCAGTAATAGTTCCAATAATATCACAAGTGATTTCATCTACCTCAATTTTGTCACACTTTAGAAAGACCTTCAGTCCTCTAGATAACCACATCTCCTTCACTGTCTTGGAACAAAATTTCTGGTAGCAAGAAAGTAGAGGGCAGCTATAAAATAAATTACGTTACCCTTTCCACCTAACATTTTCTAAGAAAAAAAGTTACTTAAAATTAGCTGTGAGGTCCGTAGCTTGAGGCAGGTGAAAGGCAACCATACATTGGTATCTCTCTCCTTTCTCCCCTCTCTAAAAATAATAAAATCTTCTCAAAAAAAAAAAAAAAAAAAAAAAAAACACCATCTACTTAAAAAATGAATAAAATCAGCTGTGGAAAAACATTTATACTGCCTCGTAGCTGAGGTATAGAAAGGGCTTTCCAGTTGTGCATAGATTGTGAACAGAGGGAAGAATGAAACAATGCCTGCATATTAATAGGGTCATGCTGGTTGTTACAGAAGGTGGGAGTTAATGTTTTCCCTGCTACATTAAAAATGTTTGCACATTTAGCTTTACTGTCATATACTGTGCTATTATGAGCAGTGGCACTTTCTCAAGGAGTTATGAGAAGGAAGGTTAGGGAGGCTTACATATTTAAATTTTTAGGTTAAAAAGGGAGCCTTAGAGTACCTTTTGGTCTTTGGGGTGGGGATGGGGTGGAACATGGAGTTACCACTTGAAATGGATGGTGGAGCTATTAAGTTTGCTTGCCAAATTACATTATTGGGGCAAAGGTAAACTTAAAATTCTCAGAGAGAAAGAGATGGACAGTGAGAGCAAGTGTTTGATATTCTCATAAGCTGGTAAACATGTAATGCCAAGAAATAATCAAACGTGAACTTTCCCCACTCATTTTATAAAATAACTCTGCTCCTTTACCCTACTTTGTAAGTTAACATTCAATTATTATACATCTAAAAACAGTTTATATTTAAAGTCAAAAGCGAAAGGCCTTTTAAATAGCATACCTTTCTATAAGAATCTTCTATCGTAGGATCATACTTTTCAACAAAAATTCCTTGAACAAACTGTACGGTCTGAAAAAAATTAACATACCATTATACTTCTAAAGAAAAGAATAAATCCAAATCTGTTACTCTTTAAACTACTGGTTTCAAATAGGCAGTTACAGTGACAATGATAAAAAACATAACCATATATTTAAATGCATGCATTTGGTGAGATTAGCTTAAAAGGCCTTTTTATGAAAAGTAATCAAGCCCTGGCTGGTGGCTCAGTGGATAGGGTGCTAGTGTATGAACCCAAAGTTCGCTGGTCCAATTCCCAGCCAGGGCACATAACCAGGCTGCAAACCAGGTCTCCAGCCAGGTCCATAGCTGGAGGCAGGTGAAAGGCACTGTATACATTGATGTTTCTATCCCATTCTTCCTCCCTACCTGCCCTTCTCTCTAAAAAATAGTGGGGGAAAAAAGTAATCATTATGCTCTTTATTAAGTAATTGTAAATTTAAGAGATCATACAGGGTGTGGCAAAAGTAAGTTTACAATTGTTCCTATGGAAAATAATACAACAGTTAATAAACACTACAAGAATAAATTGTTTCACATGCTCACAACTGTAAATTTACTTTTGCCCCATCCTGTATATTTAAAATTGTTTAATGTTTCCAGTTTCAGTCTTAAGGGCTTAAGTTTTGCATTTTAACTAGAAAGTGGCTAACGGTTTTGTGTACACACTTAAGATACCTCCCCATTACTCTGGACATAATTACAAATGAAAAGCAGCTCATGCTCTATTGTACCACACCTCTCAGTTTGATCCCAGTATATCAAGTTCCATGCTAGGTGGTCACCCTAAATAGCTGAGTGAGATGGTCAATGTATCTTATTGTGGGACTTTGCTAATCTCTCAATTATTCATCAGGTTATTTTCCCTTTCCCAACCACCATCAAGCTCTTTTTTGTTATACTATTCCTTGATAAGAAAAAACATGATTGCCTAAATGAATTAAAAACTGTCCAGTTAAAAGTATTACTTGAAAGGTTTTAAAATAAACTTAATTTAGTATTTTGTAACAAAAACATATAAGCCAACTTTCAAAGAAAAAGGTTAAAATTATTTCCTATCTGGCTCTGAAATGCAGACAAACACATGTTTTTATATGCTCTCACCCCCTCTGTGCTTGGCTCAAACTGCATTCTGGCATAACTCATGTTGGTCTGAAACCAATGTTCCAAAGAGAATATGATCTACCCAGATACAAATAAAAGTTGATAAAATTACATCAAAAATATTATATTGTTCCTAAAATCACTGTGAAATTCACCTTGCAAATGAAACAAATAATCAAAACCTAAAACTCAACAGAATAGTTCGTGGAATGGTTTAGGTACAATGAGAATGACTTACCAGTGCAGATTTTCCAACACCTCCTGAGCCAAGAACGACTAGCTTATACTCACGCATGGTGCGAACCCGTCAAAAGCTAGTACCTATTAAATGAAAGAAAAAAATCCTTAGTATTATCTTTTATATAAGACATTCAATAAAGTGGATTTATTTTAAAATGATTACTATAGCATACTATTGGGTTGGCCAAACGTTCGTTTGTGTTTTTCCCCTTATAATGGCTTTAGTAGTGCTTAGTTGTCTTTAACTTCATTTGAAACAATTTTGTTATTGTACTGTGGCAGCTGTCATATTGGTGTGCACTTAATAAAATACTTATTAAAGCTAGTGAATTTTTATGCAGCTATTTTAATACTGAAGACACAAGATACACAACTTTTTTGACGTATTATGCTTTATTAATTCAAGAAAGGTAAAAATGCAATTGAAACACAAAGATTAATGCAGTGTATGGAGAAGGCGCTGTGACTGACTTAAAGTGTCAAAAGGGGTTTGAGAAGTTTCTTGGTACCATGGACATTTTGGCCAGTAATTCTTTGCTGTGGGGGCTCTTACTCATTGAAAAACATTTGGCAGCACCCCTGGCCTCTACCCACTACACAATAATAGCAGATGATAACCAACATACTCAAGATATCCAAATCAATACAGTTATTAGTGAAAATGAAAAATGGAAATAGACTTCTAATTTTTGGAAATAGACTTTTCGGCCAACCCAGTAATATGAAGAATTCAATAAACAAACATTATACAATGCTATTGGTAGGGCTCTTTTGCAACACACAAGATGTAGAAAGAGCCCTGACTGGTGTCACTCAGTATACTGATGAGGGCTGGCCTACACAACCCAAAGGTCACTGGTTCAATTCCCAGTCAGGGCACATGCCTGGGTTGTGGGCCAGGTTCCCAGACGGAGGTGTGAGAGGCAACCGATTGATGTTTCTATCCCTGTTTTTCTCCCTTTCCTGTTTTCTAAAAATAAGTAAAATCTCAAATAATACCACAACCAACAAAAAGGATGTAGAAACTGCAGAATTACATACATGACTTTCCAAGCTACCTAAATTCAATTAGAATACAAGGTCTGTACTGAAAGTATCAAGCCAACATCAATATAATTAAAAGTTTGCACAGCTGACACTTTCGGGATAGACCTAGTAAAATATTTACTCTATTAAGAAAAAAAGGGGGGGGGGGGAATGAACAAAAGCATGAGGCATGCTCCAAGATGCTCCAAGATGGCAGCAACAGACATGTTTACCACCCTTTCCTGAATCATCTATAACCTTGAGTCACAAGTAGTTAAATGACTACAAAGTACAGGAATATACCTCATGGGGGAAAAATTCAGCCTTGATTGAGCTAATATTCTAGAAAGATGAAGAGGAGAGGGCAGAAGTGTATAAACAAACCTAACCCACCACCTGTTTTTGCACATAAAGTTTTATTAAAATATAGCCCATTCGCTTGGTATTTTCTGTGGTTGCTATCTGGCTGTGATGGCGGAGTTACGAAGTTACAGCAGAGACCATCTGGTCTGCAAAGCCTAAAATATTTACTCTGGCATTTACAGGGAAAAAATCTGCCGACCCCTGAGACACATGAATGCTAAGCGACTTAGCAGAGAAAGCAGACCAAATATCCGTTACTAAAGTGGGAGAGAAACAAAGAGTCTAAAAATGGTCAGGAATCAGAAGACTGAAGACTATATGCGCAGACTCAAAAAGTCTACTGAGTTGTTCAGTGTTCAATATGATGAAATACTGGAAATCATTAACAATAAAACCGAAATGAAACCAACCATACCAGGGCTTATCATGATAAAATAACAGTATACTAAAGATAGAGAAAAATGATCCAAAAGTTTTCAGAACGGGGGAAAACATGAGAACACAAAGCTTCCAGATTCATAGGGGAAAAAAAAATAGGTCGGTCAGTGGCAGGGTAGCCACCAGAACAGGTTTTGAATACTCTTAATCAAGAGATGACAGTTCTTTAGGCATGGTAACCAGTAACACCACCAGAACTGGTTTAAACATATTTAATCAACTACTTTGCTTCATTGAATATGCCTCTGCAAACTAGTCAATTAATAGCCCAGTACTTTCTAAAGTCAATCACAAAGAGCCTCACTTGGGTATCTTACTTTGTGTTAAATCTCTTATGTGTTCTTTCCTCCTAGTTCATACTCTCAGGAAAAAAATCTTTTGTTTTCCCTATCTAGGACATTCCTTTATTTCTTCTTAGGATGCCAGGTCTTTTCACTTAGGTGTCCTTTCAAAACTTTTTCCTTCACTTCCACCATTAAATACAAGGAGGACTACCTACTATATATTCTTTTCTGTTCCTGAATGTGGATACCCGGCCCCCCAGCTCATATAAAGTTAGCTACTAACTTACCCATTTACTAGTTCCTGTATTTTATTTTTAAACTTGAATCTGTCATTCCCACAGCCTCTTTTTCCAGTTCTTGAACACAGTGTCCTTACCTTTTGTGAGCTGCATGGTTCTTACCAGATTGTAATTTTAGGAACTAAGATATGAAATGAAAGTTGAACTGTCACCTTTAAGAAAGCATGCATATAAACTTGGGGCAAATAAATTACTCTTAGCAAAAATTTAACCAAAGTCAGGCTTATTTCTTTTAATGTAAAAAATAATTTAAAAATAGAATTACTGAGGTAATATTTCTATTATTAGTGCAATGCAGACATTACCCAACCATATAGATCTGTATCTATTTGAGAAGTATTTTTTAAAAAGTTAGGGTTCTGCCCAAAGGGCTCTGGTTCGATTCCCAGCCAAGGCACATAATCATGTTGCAAGCCAGGTCTCCAACCAGGTCCATAGCTGGAGGCAGGTGAAAGGCAACCATACATTGATGTTTCTCTTCCTCTCTGCCTCTCTCCCTTGCCCTCTCTCTAAAAATAAGTCTTTTAAAAACAAACAAACAAAAAACAAAGAAAAACCTTAGGGTTCTAATGAAAGATGCCTCCAAACTGTGTTTCTGAATCCAACTAGAAGGGAGTTGAGATAAGAATTCCCCAAACAACCCAAAGAGCAAACCAACTACTTTAACATAAATAAGACTCATCTCCTGCATTCTTTTACCCATTATTTAGCTAGGCTATATCACTCTTTAAATTTTGAAGGACTTCTTTTTCTTTATCTACAACTTGAAAAAAAACCTCACTTACATGAACACAAGTCAAAAGGCCAACCCACTAACTGTCTCACTTGAGTGACAGTACTACAGATGACATTATTTCATCTGTAAAAGTTTGTCGATCTCTGAACGCTAATTCCCTAAAACCATGTAAGACTAGCTGTCTACTCAGTTCAGGGAAGGCAGCCTCTGACTAGGATGGCTGTTCTGTAAGTAATCAATAACTTCGGCTTTGTTTTTTGTTTCAGATATGAATGGTCTCTTATTCTTTGACAGTTGACTTAAGACCTTCATTGGCATCATTCTGAATGACGCCCTTAGACAAACCAGTGTACTGAATGGGCTGCTGGTGACCCACTTTTGTTTCCTCTTTGAACTTGCTATCAGATGAGTCAGTCACAGCAATAATCATAGTTCCAATGAGCTTTCAATGGTTTCCTTGAGCTTTCTTTCACTGGCTAAATTTATTTTGTTATCCCAGGATGTGCACCAAATATTGGGTTGGCCAAAAGTTTGTTTTCTTCCATATGATGGCTTGAGTAGCCTAATTAGTTGTCCTTAACTTCACTTGAAACAATTTTGTTAAGATTGTAGATGACAGCTGTCATATCAGTGTGCATTAAAAAAACCCCTTAAACTGGTGAATTTTTATGTAGTAATTTTAATACTGAAGATAGAAGATATGCAACATTTTTGACACTATGCTTTATTATTTCAAGAGAGGTAAAAATGTAACTAAAATGCAAAAAATGGATTTGTGCAGTGTATGGAAAAGGTGCTGTGACTGATCAAATGTGTCAAAAGTGGTTTGCATAGTTTCGAGGCGATTTCTCACAGGCACCGCTCCACAGTCGGATAGACCAGTTGAAGCTGATAGTGATCAAATTGCCACATTAATTAAGAACAATCAACGTTATACCATATGGTAGAGAGCCAATATACTCAAAATATCCAAATCAATTAAGTTATTGGTGAAAATAAAATGTGTGCATTTTATCCTATGGAAAAAACTGAACCGACTTTTTGGCCCACCCAAAAAGTCCATAAAAGCCTAAGTGGTGATAGCCATTATCAGCATCTACTACATGCAGAGTGGCCCGCATTTATTTTGGTGTCCCCTATTTGGTCTAGAAATGTTTGCTGAATAAAAGAATGACTGACTAATTAATTTTTAGCAAAGAAAATAATTATCTTGATTTTTAAAAGTTTTAACAAGTTACCTTTTGTAGGTAAATTGCCATTTAAGTTCACATCAATTATTGACAAATCTAACAAATTCCAACTGAAAATGAAATACACAAATCTTGGCATTAAAAAGAAAAATGTTCTTACACTTGCCCTGTAGGAACTGTAATCCCAGTAGAAAAGAAAATGTTCTATAGTAGGAATAGTGCTAAAATCAACAACTTCTGGGTTCCAGAGAAACTTGCTCTCAATCTCATAATCTGATTTATTTAAAAATTAATCTTATTAATAAATGTAAAAAGGTTATGACAAGAATCAAATCGTCAGAAAGTGATGTGACATTTGATAACTCAAGCAATTCTCCTATTCAAGTTGTTTAACTGCAACAGCCCCACCAACCAACTTAAAATTCTTTGATTTTAAATTATAAATAGGTAAATAAAAACATTCTACTACTGGTTCCCAAAGTTAAGTGACATTACTTCTCTAACACTTTCCAGAAGAGATAACACCTGATTTCTCCTTTTTGACTCCAACTGCCAAAGGAGTATTTTAGCAGCTACAGAGAATTACTGTGTTCTCTTCTCCCAAATAAACTGAACTAATTCAATGTCAGAAGAACCTGGTTAATCTGTTGGACACAATGACAGAATTCAAAACTTCTGAGCAGATTTAAAAACTATTTTTGGAGGAAGAAATAAGCGGTCTAAATACCATCCCTCATAGCCTCTTTTAAAAATAAAACTTCTGCCTTGGCTGGTGGCACAGTAGGTAGGGCACCAGCCTGCAAACCCAAAGGTCACTGGTTCAGTTCCCCAGCCAGGGCACATAACCAGGTTGCAAGCCAGGTCTCCAGCCAGGTCCGTAGCTGGAGGCAGGTGAATGGCAACCATACATTGATTGTCTCTCTTCCTCTCTGCCTCTCTCCTTGCCCCTCTCTCTGGAAATAATAAACAAGTAAAATCTTTAAAAAATACAAACAACTGAAAGTTTATATTTAAGAGGTATTACTTAAAAAAATAATAAAAACTTCTAATAGGGAGCTACAAAACAAACAGAAAGCTATTAAAATGAGTATTGCTTACCATATTTACTTTTTGAGTCATCTGGCTTTCTCATAACGAGAATATATGGGAAGAAATGTTTCCAATTTTATAGTCTGCTCAGAAGTCTTTTCTGTGTACTAAATTTCTAAATCAAGTCAATGTAGAATTTGTAGATTATTAAACTGTTTATAGCATTTCTCTATTCTGATTATAGTTATAATACTTCAAGTCAGAAAATATATTTCCCTTGCCCTTTCCATGGATTAATATTGCCACTAAATAAAAATTATTCCAACACACAGTGTGACATGCAACTGAAGGTCATGTTTTCCGTTTTATCACCAGTTATAACCATCTTTATCTCTGAGAGAATATATTAACTAGACTATAACAACTTATCAGCAATGTGACAAATGCAGAAGCCTCAGTTTCTTAATAGATTTCTAGGCCAAGTCAATAGGTTAGCAAGGCAGTTACGGGCGGTGGGGGGGGGGGGGGGGAGTTTCCAACCATGTTTGAAAAGCAGGCAAGAAGAAATAATGTGAGCTCAACATCACCTTATTAGTTCCTAACGGATCCCTCCAAATAGGATGGATTTGCATAGAACTCTACTCTGCTTTCAAGATTTTTTGGACATGACCTAAAAAATTAACCTTTCAGTTTTTTCCCTCATGTCAGACCTAACTGTAAATTCTATAGGCATACACAATAACTCAAAGATCTGCTGTGTCTTCCAAACCTAATCTAGGTAACCTGAATATGGACATTATTATTTGCTATCTCAGAGTTTGATACACATGTGTGCCCACCAGTACCTTAGTTAACTATATTTTAAATTAAAAAAGTAATAAAGTTATGGGCTTTAGATCTGATTTCCCAGGTTAGAACACTAGTTCTAACACAGATGCACAATATAAAACACTGGTTACAAGGATGCTCAAGAAACTTAATGATGATTGCAACAGCATAAAAAAGTTCCAGTCAGAAACAAAGGCAAAATGAATTGAAATAAAAGAACACAATTTGCAAGGAAACAACAGTAGAGTGGCTGAAGCCAAGAATCAAATCAGTGATTTGGAACATAAGGAAGCAACCCTCTCCCCAAAACCAACTAATCAGAACAAGAAAACAAACAAACAAAAACAATAACAGTAACACTGTAAACAGCCTGTGGGACAACTTCAAGAGTTTCAACATTTGTATCATAGGGGTCCCATAAAAAGAAGAGAAAGAGCAAGAAATTGGAAATCTATTTGGAAAAAATGAGAGAAAATTTTCCTCTTTGGTGAAGGAAACAGACATACAAGCAAACTCCCAAACCAGGTGGATACAAAGAGGCCTACCCCAAGACACACCATAATGAATATGCCAAAGGATAAAGATCAACAGAGATCTTAAAAGCAGCAAGAGAAAAGCAGAGAGTTACCTACAGGGGCTTTCCCATAAGACTGTCAGCTGATTTCTCAAAAGAAACTCTGTAGACTAGGAGGGATTGGCAAGAAATACTCAAAGTCATGAAAAGGAGGGAACTACAGCCAAGATTCCTCTACCCAGAAAAGCTATCATTTAGAATTGAAAGGCAGATAAAGAGCTTACCAGACAAGAAAAACTAAAGGAGTTCATCATCACCAAACCATTATCATATAAAATGTTAAAGGGACTTGCTTAAGCAAAAGAAGATCAAAACTATGAACAATAAAATGACAATAAATACGTTATCTATCAACAACTGAATCTATAAAAACAAACTAAGCAAACAAGAACAGGGACAGAATTATGGATATAGAGAGTATTTTGATGGCTGCCGAACTGGAGTAGGCTGTGCTGGAATGGGTGAAGAGGTCAGGGGATTAAGAAGTATAAACTGATAGCTACTGAATAGCCATGGGCATGTGAAGTACAGGAAATGGAGTAGCCCAAAGAACTTCCACCCATAATCCATGCCTGGATCACGGAGATTGCCTGAGGGAGTGGGCGGTGCAGGGTGGGTTGGGGGGCAAAGCATGAAAAATTGGGACAACGGTAAAAGCATATACAATAAAATATAATTTAAAAAAGGAAAAAGAAAAAAAATAGAGTTTGACCTGTATTCTACAGAAACTGAAAGACAAAGAGTTTTCAAGTTGGGAAATAATATAAACATACCTGTTTCAGTTAAGATCACAGAAACTAAGCATTATTTTTCTTGAATTTTAAAAATTCAGTAAAAGTTTACCACAGGTAAGATACAATCACCTTAGGACAGTGACAGAAATAACCAAAAGGTATATTTGAGAAATGTTTAATAATCAAGAGAACATAATGAACTGACTAGATGGGTGCGAAGAGAACAGTAAGATGCAACATGATTTAACAGATGGATAGTGAGGTCATTAAACCAGATAGGCTGCCTAAGAGGACCAGATTAGATTTAGTAGGGTCTTCCATAGTTTGGATAAATGAAATGGACATGGCAGTAGCATCTTTTATTCCTTAAGAGATTTAGAAGGAAGATATTCACTGCCTCTGTCAAAAGGCTTCAGGTATAGAAAGAATATTGATTTGTTTTAGTGAGATTATAAGCGGACCATGTGAAATTTGTCTCACTCAATATTTCTGGCTTATTAATTTGAAATATATAATTTATTTAGATGATTACAAATCTCAACTCTAAGGTTTTATTGTTTTAGTTGTAAATCTTCATTAAATGAACTTTGATGAACTCTTGCCAGTTTATGAGAAATCAAAACATGAACGAAATAATACTGTACAAAACTAAAAACCTTTCTGGGCTTACTGGGTTTCTCAGTGTAAAACACTCATTGACTAGCTTGTATTGTACAATAAATCCTAACATAAAAATCATTTGCCCACAGTGTCTTTGGACTTGTTCCTTTTCCTCTTTATCTGAAGCCCCTGTGGACATGGGAGTAGCATCTTACATCCTATTTTTTACTTCTCTGGAATAAATAGAGAATAAATAGATACTACTGGTATGGTGACACCACTGTCAGTATTCAGTTCACATTCTTCTAAGGTCTAGTCTTGAAAAAGTATCTACTAAAAATCAGCCAAACTACTATAAGCAAAGAAGTAGATTTCTTCCTTCTCTTATGAAAAGGACAACATTCTTTTTCAACTTTAAATTTTCCATTTTATCTTCTCAAGTCTTTTCATCGCCCAAATCTTATCTTTATATTTCCACACAGGAATATAATGTTGGGATACATTTATTTTAAAAGGGCAAATAATTTTTGTACAGGAATGTGGTCCAGGATATAAGGTCAAGTCTCACAAGCTGGCAAAACAAACCATAAAAAACTCAAACAGCCCTGGCTGGTTTGGCTGAGTGGATTAAGCATTGGCTTATGAACCGAAAGGTTGCTGGTTCGATTCCTAACCAGGGCACATGCCTGGGTTGCAGGCCAGGTCCCCAGTTGGGGGCATGAGAGAGGGAACCAATCAATGTTTCTCTTGCCTACTGTTGTTTATCTCCCTCTCTTTCTCCCTTCCTATTTCTCAAAACTAAACCAAAGTAAAATCTTTAAAAAAAAAAAAAAAAAAAGCTAAAAGACCATCAAAAGTCTATTTACATTCTTAAAACAAGAAAAACAGTGAAGTAACAGCAAACCAAACCACTCCAGGAGAACCTATTTTAGTCAACAGGTTAATCAAATTAAGGGCACTATTATTATTCCACAGAGCCCCAAGAGGCAAATGGGAGAACCTATAAAGGAGGAGGGGGTGGAGAGAAGGGACCAGGTCTTTAACATCCTTTCTGGCATAAAGTACTAATATTTGTAATGACTCTTTTCCAACAACACCATCAGGCACCCTATATGTCCCAGAATAGTTTATGTCCCACTATGGCTTAACTGTTGATAAAATTTGCAAGGATTTTTAGTGACTTTTTAAAGTTATAAAAGTTTGCCCAGAAAGTCACCAGCCATGTACTAAGAAAAAATAGAGATATTTATTAAAGAAACAACATACAAGAAACATTGTACGTCGGACAATGACACCTTAGTCATCTTCAAAGTAGGCACACTGGGTCCTCACACAGTTCTCCTAACATCTCTTCCACTGTTCGAAACACTGCAAAATCCTCTGTTGGAATAGCCATCAGCGGCCCTGTAGTGTTTTCCTGAATCTCATCAACAGTCTGAAATCCCTTCCCTTTCAAAGGTGATTTTATAGTTTTGCGAAAAGTTAGAAGTTGCAGGTACCAAATCTAGGCTACAGAGGTTTAACATTCTCAGGTATTTTGCTTGTTGCAGGCCTTCCAGAATACGGATCACTTTCAAACAGATTCTTGACCATCTTTGAAATGTTTGCATATTTTAATTTGCACTGCACTCATTGTATCATTCCCAAAAGCCTTCTGAATCATCCCAATAGTTTCCACAAGGAACGTTCCACCTTAACAAAAAACTTGATGCAGATTTGTTGCTCTACTTGCTCAGTCATTGTGAATGTGACACACACACACAGTACACGGGCTCCTTACATGGCATCTACCACCCCCACTGACTAGTACAGTGAAGTCATCATTGTTCACACATGTACCATTCCAGTCCACTCTCCTTCACTGCCAGGTTACATTGATGTCATGCAAACTGTTCTTGTTATATTAACAGTTGCTGGATGTTTTCCAGACAGACATCATATACCTGCTATTAGAGAGATCTCAGCCATGCTGTTCACTGATTTATACAATGTTAACACATACAAATGCTAACTCCAGCAAAGGAATGACAAGGTACAAACTATCCTAGATATTTCTTGACCAAAGCTTAAACCACTTTAAAGGGAACAAAGGAAAATTTCAGGCCAATATCTAATAAAGTATATTTTGCTATAGTTAATAAAGTACATTTAATAAAAATATTAATCACCTGACAGATTATAAAATTCTTGATTAAAAATTTGAGTAGCACCACCTTCTGATAAGACCACTATGTCATGTCATACACAAATATATCCTTAAACAGAAGAATTAATCGAATACTTTTGTACTAATGTTTCAATATTAAAACAACGTCTGGATAAAATAGTAATATTCAGAAATATAGCAAAAGCCCAAGTGCCCTCAATAATCCTCCCCTACCATATCAATCACCTAGTTACCAGGTCTTTATTACATTTCCTTGAAACTGTGCTAGCACAGGGATATGCAAAGGAAATGGCTACATTAAGTGGAATCAAGCAGACTAACTGTCCTGGTTTTGGTGCTGAAAAATATGGTGTCCCAGGAAATCCTTCATCCTGAGCAAACCAAAATGGTTTGTCATGTTGGGTGGATGCATCTTGATAGCAATTTGCTTCCACTTGTGTTTGCACTTGCATTAGCTTTTGTATAAAATTGCTGGTCAACAATGTGTTAAAGATGAAGAACTGTGAAGGCATAAAAAATACCTTGCAGTCATTTTTGGTACTACATAGATTATTTTTTCATACAGCAGAGTCATTCTTTTCTGAAACAAAACACAGAAATTAAAAACCAAATTGTATGCAGCACTTAGCATTGTGAAACAAGTTTGTGTTTATGGAAACAGACACTGTTTACATTGTCTTTATAATGTACAATATATACTGACATGCATTTTCTTAATTGGCTAGAAGTCCAAGGATGTTTATCAAGGAACATTTGCTTAATTAGAAATGTGTACCTTTCATCTATTTAGTATTTGAATATGCATTATGTGAAGTCACTAGGTTTAAAAAAAATGAACAAAACATACTTGCTCTCAAGAAGCTTAGAATTTTGTAGAAATGAGACATAAAAGTATGGAAAATATGAGAAACAAATACAATGGAAATTCAAGAAGATAAGGAACAGATTTATGAAGGGGGCAAATGAAATAAGTTATATTACTTGAATAGGAAAGAACATAATAGAAAGGAGAAGTGACAGCAAAGGCACAGAAGGCAGCAAAATGTAGAAATAAGATTAGACAACAATAGAAAGCAGGGTCTGACTGCAGCTCAGTATACAAAGGAACAGGAAAATAAAAACAGCAAGAGTCTAAAGTTAACAGAGATCTCTGAGTATTGGTCAAGAGCATGGACTCATTTGGTAAGGAACTACTGGGTATTTTGAAATGAAACATACCAATATTGATAAAACTAAGGTAACTTTTAAAAATGAATCTTAGGCCCTGGCTGGTGGCACACTGGGTAAGGCAACTGGCCTGTAAACTGAAAGGTCGCTGGTTCGATTCCCCAGCCAGGGTACATAACCAGGTTGCAGGCCAGGTCTCCAGCCAGGTCTGTAGCTGGAGGCAAGTGAAAGGCAACCATACACCGATGTCACTCACCCTCTCTGCTTCTCTCTCTTCCCCCCTCTCTAAAAATAATAAAATCTTAAAAAAAAAAAAAAAAAAAAAATCTTAGGTTCCCTATTTTTTACAACAGGATGTTAACTGATATCGCAGCATCTGGTATCTAAAGCATACTGAGATTGCTTTTAGTTAATACCACTACTACAGAACACGGCTTTTAGGGTATTTGCCTAAAATCTCACAAATGAGGCAAATGTATGTCCATATTTTTCCTCCCTCTCCTTTGGATCTGCGATATACATTTAAAAAACAAAAAACAAAAAACGAACAGAACAACAAACAAAGGCTCAAATACCTCATGGCTAGGGATCTATGCTAATTATTGCTGCATATCCAACACCTTAACACAGAGCCTATAACACAAAAAGCAGTTGTTTGTTGAAGGACTCAAAATCATTTTTTTGCCCTAGGGCAGGGGTTGGCAAACTCCAGCCCTCAGGCCAAATCCCACTTGCTGCCTATATTTCTGTTAGTAAAGTTTTATTGAAACACAGCCATTCAATTGCATATTGTCTATGGTTATTCCTAATATTGGGTTGGCCAAAAAGATTTTTCCTGTAAACTGGCTCTAGATTATACTGTGACAGTTGTCATATCAGCATGCAAAAAAGAAATAAAAATCAAAACTAGTGAATTTTTGGTAGCCATTTTAATTCTGAAGATGGAAGAAGATACACAACATTTTCAGTAGAGATGCTTTTTATTTCAAGAAAGGTAGAAACCAAAAAAGATTTGTGCAATGTACGGAGAAGGTGCCATGACTGATCCAACATTAAAGTGGTCTGTGAGATCTCGCACTGGAGAATCCTCCCCGAATGATGCCCCCGAGTTGGGAAGACCAGTTTAAGTAGATACTGATCAAATTGAGACACTATTTGGGAACAATTAGTCAAAAGATAGTTGACATACTCAAAATATCTAAACCAATAAAAGTTATTGGTGAAAATGAAAAATGTGTTTTTTATCTTATGGAAAAAAACCATACGAACTTTTTTGCCAACCCAACACAATGGCAGAATTGAGCCCTGCCAGTAGTGTTGGTTGGGTGTTGTCCTGCAAAGTGAAAAATGTTGCCGTTCAATTCCCGTTCAAGGCATATGCGTGGGTTGCAGTTAGGTCCCTGGTGGGGGCATGTATGAGGCAACCTATTCATGTTTCTGTGTCTGTCTCCTTCCTTCTCCCTCTCCTTTCCTCTCTCTAAAAATAAGAATAAACAAACATCTTTAAATAGCAGAGTTTAGTGGTTGCAACAGAGAGGCCCACAAAGGCTAAAATATTTACTGTCTCACCCTTTACTGGAAGAGTTTGCTGATACCTGTCCTGCACTATAGGCCAGAGCCAGGAAGAGATCGAAGAGAGCTTGTCTATATTAATTCACTGGATGCAAACGGGTTTTAGCGCAAACATAAACTCAGAATATTTTTTTTTTAATTTTATTGTTGTTGTATTACATCCATCTACCTACACTACAAAGTTAAGAACAATTCTGAGACCAACTCTGGACTCAAAGGAAAAGAATATAGTTCTCAATTATCAATGTCCACTGTGGTCTGGGGGAAGGAAAAACAGGGTTTTAACTCTTGAGGGTAAGCCCCTAAAATAAGAGTATTCAAAAACTTCAGCGAGCTTTACAGATAAAATGGACAAATGGACATCTTAGGTAAAGTTATGTTTTTGTATACAAAGCTAAATCTGATCTATTAAATCTGCCCACTTTGATTCTGAAAGTAGTTAATGTAATAAGCAGTCTAACATGAAAGCATTCATACCATTGGGACCCTGCAGCTTCCCTTCAGATGATTTGTCTGCCAAACCTATGTCAAGCACTTGCAACCCTAGCTGCAAGGGAAACAAGAGAGAGCTAGTACCTAACATACTTTCACTTTCATAAAGCAAGGTAGTCCGCCAGAGACTCATGTAAGTCTGTGCCTTTTCAGACACTGTGAGTCTCTACAGATAAATGTGAACACTATGTAATGAGACATTTTTAGCCAGATGTTATGTTTCCAGTAGATGTAGTCTGGCCCATATGGGTCACACCCTGACATGACAGGAAGGAACCATGCATGGGGTACTTAAAGAGGTGGCAAAACAAAGTCACTGCAGGGTGGTGGCAGGCAATGTCTTAAAGTCAGATCAAATGCATATCTGAAGACCCAAAAGACTACTTAAATGACGACAGTGGTGGTCATCAGTAACATTTCTTATTACAATAGAGAATGTGTGTGTGTACACTCCTAAGTTTTTAAGAGCACCTCTGAAGACTGGTAACACCTTCCTTCCTCCTGAAGAACCTAAGACCTATATCTCTAGCAAAGAAATGTCAAGTTCCACCAGAGACCATCTTATGGTCTCCAAATTACGAGCCCTTGAATTTAGTTAAGAAAAGGAGGGTCTCTATTGTTCCTCAAGTCTCCAGATTCTTCAGTAATTTAAATAACCTGCTCTTAATATGCTAGTTTCCATAATCACAGAAGGGGAAAAAGAGGGGAGGGAGAGAGAGAGATGCCACCACTCCAAAGAGATGACCACTACTGGGAGTAAGAAAATTAGGTTTTTTTTTTTTTTTTTTAAGCTTAAGTCACATTTTCCCCAAGTCTCCTGAATTTATGATTCCAAAATTTCACATTAACTCCAAACGTGCTCAATAATGTTTGCTTAACAGGTAACAGAATAAGATATCTATATCAACCTGAGATATCCTCATTAGTAAGGGAAATATCCATTTTCCTGTATTTCAAGCAAATAATAAACTCAGTATAGTTATGAGCTGTTGGGACAAAAGTATGAGAAAACAGAGATGAGGCACTTTAGTACTAACAGATTAATTAGAATCGAGAGTAAGGATTCCAGAACAAACCATGTTTAATGAATGAAAGAATGCCACAAATATTTCTTTTAATGTAAATTCTCAGATTTTGTAATATACCTCCCCCCTCCATAAGGATGACAGAACATTTTTTTAAAACACATAGTCTGTTGCAACATAAGGCTGAATTCAGAAATAAATGGAATTAGTGTCTTCCATGAGAGAAGAAACAGATGACTACAAAAAATATTTTATTTCATTATACTGCTAACCTAACCAGGATTAAATAAAAAAGCTTAACAGGACTACCCTCAAATGCATTTGAAACCATAATAAACATGCCATGATTTTAGATTGTGGGTTCATTATTTGCATGATTACATTACATTCTAACTAAAATTTCAAGACCAGTGCATTCCTAATGGAAAATTCCCTAGTAAACCTGCCAAAAGTTGAGGAGAAAAATTAACTACCAACAACAACAACAAAACAGTAGGAGCCCAAGTACTTCCCATAATTTTCCCCAAGTAACTTGATTCCCCCAATTTAAGCAGCAGTTTATGCTAGCTGTTTAATTAATGCCCATACTGGCTTATGCAGCTAATTGTTTCATGGAGTTGTTTTCATTGACTAACAGTTTTCTTTGTATACTGTGCCCTCTTTGGTTTATCCAAAGATGTGCTTAGTATCCAGTAAAATAAAGACCACTCAGAAAACTAAAAACCGCATCATACTTTATAAGTCATAAATAATGTTTACATTTATTTGGCTTTCTCATACATTATTCCACTTATTTGATAAGTGTTAGGTCAGTAAACACACTTTTTAGGTAGCTTTGAAACACACCCATTTTTGCAATTTAATGAGCTATCCAAAACACAGAATCAAAACAAAATAAAACAAAGCAAAACTCCCAACACATACACATTTGCACTCTTGGACATTAGTATGCACCAAATAAATAGAGAAGGGCAATGAGAGCTGAAGTTTTTTGAGTGTTAGGATGCTAGAATAAGACCATATGGGGAAAACACAAAACAGGAACAGCACTTCTTATAATCAATTCTCAGTTTCAAAATAGCACTTTCAGATATTTATTTCTTTCCTGTCAATACCAGATGATTCTATCATGGGTTTTTAAATAGGGATTATCTCAGTCCTATAATATTACTATTCTAATATTCTTTTATACTCATACATCACAATTAAATGTATTATATAATTCTTAGAAACCCTATTAAGTGGGAGAAAAATGGCATAGTATCTTATAAGACTTTATTTATCATCCTCAGCAGTGCATTCTAATTTTACCCTGAGTCAAGCATCAAAAGAATTCCTTGGTAGAAACTGTTTCTAAGTTAAAAGCAACATTACTTTAAAGTAACATCTTTTAGGCCCTGATGTCCTCCTCGCAAACACACAAAGTAATGATTTCAGACTTTAAAAGAATTCTGAAATCCTAAAATCTTTGAAACCCTAATGTTCCTCTGCTAATTTTGTGGCAAAACCTAACAAATTTTTTACACAGCAAAATTTCACCTAACAACTGATGTGAGGCTATTTATAGTTATTTACCTATTTAGTGTGCCTATTGATGTTTTACCTTAAAATGTTGTGTTTGATTAATCTTACTACAATTCAAAACAAATCTTTCCAAAAAATTCTGAATTCCAAAATTCTGAATACCTGGTGAATGATTATGGACCTATGAGTGTAAATCCACTTCGCAGACATGTAATCCAGAAAAACATTCCCTTAAACATTCAAACTTTGTACTTCCCAATTTCTCTATTGCTGCCCACTCTGAGACCCACTGTTAATCTAAACTTACATACCGCTTTAATGTAACACAAGATCCCATGCCTCATTTTTAATGCCTTCTTCTGACTTTATCAGCACCCATCAATATTATTCATTTGGGTCTCCATTTTTTTTTGAACTGCTACTTACATTTCACATTGACTAACTTTTCATGTCCTTGCTGAGAACATTTTGTGCCCAATTATTCAATTTAACCCTAACACAGTAACTGAGAACAATTAGCTCTCAATAACATGTGGTCAGATGAACAAGCCCTCAAGAGACAGATGCCCTAAATGAAGAATTCTAATTGGAAAAAGGTACAACACTTAAAATTTTTTGTAAAGGTAGCCTATGATGGGAACTGATAAGGACAAACCATTGAACACTATATATATTCTTTCAAGTAAAATAATTTTTGAGCACTTACTATGTGCCAGTTGCTGGGCTAACCATTTGAGACTGTGGTGGGAAAGTGACATGGGATTCCTATCCTCTTGAAACAAATTAGAGAGGAAGAGAGAATAAATCGATAAATACAATTATTGATTGTGACAAGAACTATGAAGCTAATGGAGGAATGCTCATCTAACATAAGGTGATCAGGAAATTCTAGGTAGAACATCTGAACAGAGATCCAATATTGAGACCAAGGCAGAACTGCAGACAGCTGAGGAAAGACCATGAAAGAAAGTATCAATAGTTGCAAGCACCAAAAATCAAAAAGTGAAAGGTGATAAAGAACTTGTTGGGTCAAGATCAGAAAGAAGCGACAAGTCCAGTACTGTATGTCAACTATACTTGAAAATAAAAAAAGTCCAGATATAACTAGGGCTAAGTGAACGGAGGTAGGCTTGTGAAGTAATAAGCAAGAATTAAATCTAGTTTTTATTTTAAGTCACTGGGGGAAAAATTGGGACTGCATGATCTCATTTACATTTTTAAAAAAGATTTTATTAATCATTTTTAGAGAGAGGGGAAGGGGGAAAGGCAGAGTTAAAGAGAAACATCAATGTACGGTTGCCTTTTTCACCTGCCTCCAGCTATGGACCTGGCTTGCAACCCTGCTATGCGCCCTGGCTGGGAATCAAATCAGCGACCTTTGGGTTCACAGGCTGGCGCCCATTCACTGAGCCACCAGCCAGGGCCTGATTTATATTTTTAAAAGAGAAGTTGGTCTTCTCGGTGAAGACCAAGGTAAAAGGAGGGCAAAATGGAAATAAATCAAGAAGCTCCTATAGAAATCCAGATGACTGTGGCTTAAACAAGGCAGTATTGCAAAAACAGCATTTTAGAGCTCAAAAAGACCTTAACAGCTATTCAGTCAGACTTTTTCTACATAAAGAAAGGAGTTAATTTGTTCAAGGCTTCATGGCCAAAGGTGGAGAGAGAACTGAACTTAGGGCACCTAGGTCAAAGTTATCACAACTAACCATGCTACACTCAAACAACAGGGTACAATCAAAGGTCTAGCAACTAATCAAATTAGCACATCGTTTTTTAGATTCACCCCTCATGCTCAAAGGAATCAGCTAGAATTTATGAGTAAAATAAAGTATGTCCAATTTCTGAACAGAAAAGTGCATAAGGGCCTGTTGCGGGGTAAAAAAATCAAAAGTACCCCTAACTCATACTACTTAGTAATGAAACTTGAACATAATTTCTAACTTGATAGAGAATACTAATTCATCCTCTGCATAGGACTCTATTCCTGGACCCTATGGACAAAACCTACCACAAAAGTATCACAAGTGCTTTTCAAAGTGGTGTTCATCATTCCTGTTTAAACCAGACAATAGTAGCCCTGCTTATTAGAATGAGATCCTCTTATTCATCAGTCTCTTTCTTTTCTGCTCTACTTACTGCCCTTCCACCTTGCCCATTATCACAATCATCACTTTCATGTAAACAACAGAATGTTATAAATGCTCTTCTATCTTTTAAAGTTTGAAAATTCTATCTTCTCTTAGTTGAAGATTGACAAAGTATAAAAAACTTAAAATAGATACAATTTCGTACCCCTCTCCCCCCTTTTTTAAACTAGCAACTAAACCAGTAATAGCCAGGGGTAACTCTGTGACTGATCTGAGTATCTTGGACATAAATTATGATTTCAGTACATTCCCTAATTTAGAATGGAGAGAATACCTGACAGGTTAAGTATTCAGTGTAGGGAGAACTAAAGCTGCTTCTTGAACTCCCTCTCTTACTGTATAGGATGAAGCTCCAGCGGGCGGGGTCCTATGTTTAATCCCTAAAGGGCCCCCAACATTAGCAGTTTTACACTTACTCCTCTTTACACTACTCCACACCCATTTCTTTTCCTCTTGGTCAACCTATTCTCTCAAATAGTGATGCTCAGACACAACACCCTCTTTATTCTCAGAACACACCAATTTTACTATTTCTAGGGAAAAAATGTCACTAAATTTCTAAGAAATTGAGTACAGTATAAATTACCTTTCTTCTTTCATAATCTGAAACTTACTACTTGAACCAAGTGCAGGTTAGCCTAAAAATCCTTCAAAATTCGCAACTGTCCCATGCCAAAAGGTTTATAAGAAGTTGTTCAACAAGAATTGCTACAACTGTTTTCAAACAAACATGAAAAAGAAACAGTTTTCTCCCAGAAGTACATTATCCATTATCTTTTGTTTTGGAAAAGTATCTACTGAAGGCAGACAACACAACAAATTCTCAGGTCGAGGAGACATTATTAAATTTGAAATGGGAAAAAGCCCATAAGCTACCCCATATCCTAAAATTGTGAAAGTTAACTATTATCTTCAAAATCTGCTTTTACAGTTATGCCAAAACTTGGACACATGTGCAATCTACCTATAAATAATCAGGAGTATAAAACAAGAATTTAAGCCCTGGCTGGTGGCATACAGTGGAAGAGGCACCTGCCTGCGAACCCAAAGGTCGCTGGTTCGATTCTCCAGCCAGGGCACATAACCAGGTTGCAAGCCAGGTCTCCAGCCAGTTCTGTAGCTGGAGGTAGGTGAAAGCCAACCATATACTGATGTCTCTCTCTGCACCTTTCTCCTTTCCCACCCTCTCTGAAAATAATAAAATCTTAAAACAAAACCAAACAAACCCCCCCCATAAGAATTGAAACAAAAATTAGACTAAAAAAAATAAAAATTACCTAATCCATTACTGTGATTAAAAGTTGAATAGACTACTCAAAAGAAGGCTGCAGCCCTCCCTGGCTGGTGGCTCAGTGGATAGGTGCCAGCCTTCAAACCCAAAGGCTGCTGGTCCGATTCCTAGCCAGAGCACATAACCAGGTTGCAAGCCAGGTCTGTAGCTGGAGGCAGGTGAAAGGCAACCATACACTGATGTTTCTCTCCCTCCCTTTCCTCCTCTCTAATAAATAAAATTATTTTTTTAAAACGGCTGCAAAAATATCAAACCTAAAATGATTCTATATAAGTGATTTCAAGCTAAAGCACATGTAAACACTGCCTTACATTTATGGTTCCTATTCTTCTCTTAAAAAAAAAAAATCAAAAGTGAAGTTAAATACTTAAGAGTACATCATGGGAAAACCATGAAAAAATGAGTACTAAAAAAATGAATATCCAGACAGTGGGAATATTTTAATAGCCTTTTCAGACAAATGTATTTTCCTTTACTACTACACCAAAACTTGACAACTGGTTGCAATATATTAAAATGAAAAACCTTATCCACAAACCTTTATGTTCTATTTAACTTTAAAATCCACTGGTCTAGCTAGAACTTTGGAAAATTTCTTATCCATGCATGATTTTGTAGTATCATACATAAGTCACTTAGAAAAATTGGTTCACACTTACACAAATCTTCAAATACTGAGCCATATTCATATTATTACATACTATTAAAAAAAATACTAGGGCGGAGGGAAAAAAAAAAAAGCAAAAAAAAAAAAAAAAAAAAAAAAAAAAAAAAAAAAAAAAAAAAAAAAAAAAAAAAAAAAAAAAAAAAAAAAAAAAAAAAAAAAAAAAAAAATACTAATGTCACCAGAAAAATATTTTAAATACTGAGATGCTACTGAGAGCACAGTGGCTGAAATAAGTTTTCCAAAGTTCTAATTTTCAACTTGAAAACTAGAACTTTATTACTGACTACAAAGAGTATCAATCTTTTCCTTAAAGCAACAGGTTCCTTTTATTTTTGAGAAAAATGCCAGCCTAAAACCCAAATCTGAATAACCATAGTTTGTCAAGGATTCTTTCAAGTAATAGTGGTGTTTATGAAAAAGTGGCTGGTCCAACTTGCAATTCAAATAATCACACAAATGATTTTTTTGGACAACCATGGCAGCAAAGTGTTTAAGCATACTTCCCATTTTGTCTCACTGTTAAAATTATGCGGAGATTTGATTTTTACAAAATGTTTAGTTTTTCAAGTGCATTTAGGTGAAGGTTTTAAGTTTCTTTTTAATTGTGAGTGCACAGTAGTGAAGAACATAATGATTACTATACAGTGTTACAGTGTGGCGCTCAAACCATTGCTTTAGTATCACCGGTATGAATATCAACACAAAGAAAAGGCAAAGAACATCTTAGCATTATTGTAAAAAATAATTTTGTATTTGCAGAACTCTGAAAATGTCTAGGTAATTTTGGGGATTCCCTGGACAATGTTTTGAAAACACTGAGCTATACAATTTATTTAAGCTGTTCACAATCACAATTATTTTTCATTCACACCCTAATAGGAATCTTAAAAATTAAATAATCAAATCAACTTCAACAGGGAGTGGAATGCTACAGAGGAATAAAAGCTTGATAATAAATAAGAACTAATACTGCTTTAGTATATTCTTTTATAAACATTTATGAATACCCCATTTAATCCCCAACAACTTTAAGTAGTACAATATGTATCACCTTTTCCATTGAAGAAGTAGAAAAGATTCAGACAGGAAAGTACAAATTGTGCCCAAAAAGTCATTGTACTGACAGGATTACAGGTGACAGTTCCTTCTTTTTACTTTTTCATATTCTAAACACTTTAGTAAGAAAATTAGAAAGATAAACATATTTGAAAACCAGTCTTAACAATACAAATTCTGTGTATTTTAGTTTAACAATTTCAAGAGAAGAAAATACAAACATGTTTATATACTTCATCCCTAGCCTTTATTACCTATACAGTTCAGCATTTAAGATTCTTAAGGGATTCCTGAGTTTTGCTATTGTCACCAAGGAGCTGAATGATAACTTATAATCTTAGAAGCAGTAACTGTAACTATGTAGTAATAGTAATACTGCAACCTTAACACAACAGTTGGATGCAATATGCATAGCACTTTGACACCTAAAAACTATCAGTTAAATGTACAGAAGTTATATTGTCTTAGTGATATTCTCAGTACCATTAACTAAGAATATTACAAAGTCACCCAACTTTAAAAAAAAGTGGTTTGAAAAATATAGCCTAGTTGAGCATAAATTTTAGAAGATACAGATAATTAGAATCTTATTTTATGTAACACTTTCCATTTCCTTTCCAGAAGCCTTTGCCAAAAACTGCTATTAAATGGACAAAACAGATTTCTTTCATCCTTTTTTCCCTTCCCACAAGACAAAGAAAACAACAGAGGTAATTTCAAACTACTGAAATATCAGCAATAGCTCTGTGATGCAGTAAAAGTGATGATTTTAAGTCAATTTAAACAAATCAAAAATAACTCTTAATAGATGCTCCTTTCCTTTATCATCTTTATTGAGTCTAGTAGTACAACATTACAAAAACTTTTAACCCACCACCACTTGAAAAGATTACCTAGCAAGTAATTTTATGAGATCAGACTCCACTTTAAATTTAGATCTTATTGATAACAGTGCATTTGTAGTAACGTAAAACTACAAAATTATAAAACAGCGTAACTATAATAGTAACACTTTAAGGAATCAGCTCAATGTAACATTCAAAATTAGAACATTATATAATTACTCTCTATGGTCAGAAAGACTAAGAGTCTTAATTTACAAGTGAATATATTTCTTGTTTTATTGTATTTTTCCATTATCACAAAAAAGTGAATATAAATATATTTCTAGTACTCAAGCACCTCATATGCAGTCAAAAAATTTTAAGCATAGTAATACTGTACAATATTGTTCTGTATAAAAACCAGATGGAAATTCTGTAATTCATGTTGCATAGATTTTTCTTTTGATAAGTAATTTAGAGGTTATTTTAAATCCTGGTACATTCATTCCTCTGAATTTTCACTTATAAGTTTTAAGGTTCCTTGGAAACAGAGTTTAAGTTTTTCTGACCCTCTACTGACGCAAAGCAAAAATTCTTTCTCAATTGCTACTGAAATAATAATCAGTTGCTGTGTACCCTTAAATTGACTAACATTGGTAATAAATACACCAGTATGGGGATGCATCCTCTTTGTTAGCGGTACATTTTAAAAAGTGATTTAAATTTTTTTAAAAGCAGCACAAAAAATCCCTCATAACCTTTCTTTAATATAGACATCTACAACTAAAGGGTTTAGTTTTATAATCCAGTGCTCAAACTAGGTTCAAACAAAGTGCAACAGATTACACAAGGTGAGGCAAAAGTAGGTTTATAGTTCTTTGTGTGGAAAAATAATTAATATAAGAATAAATTCTGGTGGGTGGGGAGGGGGACAGAGGGGATTAAAAAGGGGATGGATGTAATACAACAACAATAAAATTGAAAGAAAAAAAAAATAAAAAGAAATTCTGTTTTGCGTACTCACAACAGTAAACCTCTTTTTGCCCCATCCTGTGTATCTGTGTATCTATCAAGCCAGTCTTTACTGCAAGTGCCTATATTCATTCTATGTCGCTACTGCTTCCATTGTGTTTAAGGGATTTCCAAAGAACTAATAAATTACAAGACTTAAGTCATTAAAAGATAATTAGTACCTTTCAATACTATTGCAGAATATCTACGACACTGCAGAACATTAGGTTTTCAGCACAAAGGTAAGCCATGGGACAGTCCTCCTGTTTACTGAAACACCGGTCCAATGTTACAATACAATGAATCATTGCATCAGCCCAAAATGTCTATTTCTTAATTTCTCAAAGAAGTTCTATTTGAAAAGGTAAACAGTAAAACCTCAGCCTAAATATCTAACACCATCCAGGGAGTCCTTGAAACTGACAACAGGGGGGATAATCAAGTCATGTATTTAGTCACAAACTTTTATAAGTTTAAGAAAGATCAATACTAAGTTTTTCGAGACTGAACATGTGACATCAATGCCATAATTAAAAAAAACAACAGCTTATGAATATTTAGTTGATACACTGAACTATTCCTGGTGCCAGTCAAATCTAGACATTACAGATCAACACCTACCCTCTTTCAATACACATAGGAAAACATTAAGTCTTTAGGAAAATGTCACATGCACATCAGTAAGATCTTTATATTCCATAATAAAATTGCCTATTTAAACTACACTGGGGGGGGGGGCGGCGGCAGACCTTTGTAAAATCAGCCAAATTCTCTTTTTATCAGATTGTGTTCCACTGATTAATTTGACTTCCCTTACAAATATTCATCAAGTACAGTACCTAAAACTAAAGACAAAGAACTGAATATGAGCAGTTTCTCATCCAAATCTTAAGACTTTACATTTAAAATATGCGTAATTAACTGCCATGGTATAAATTTCTGCATAGGCCTACCAATCAAATCATATTGGAAGATGCATTTGATTAGATCTTTATATACATAGATCAGGGTTTTTCATGACCAATTCTTTACTTCACCTGGCTAGGCCCTCCTTACACAGTAGCTCCTTACCACAAGGGACTCACATTCCTTTTACATATTTTAAAAAAATGTTGAAATTCTATGTAAAGAATTGTTTTGAAGATTAAAAGGAAATCAATTTGTGACGTTTAAGATTCCAAAGCCAAAGAGGAAATGTTTCTTTTTGAAGGAATACACTATTCTCTTTTAAAATGTTCACTGCAGTTAACTCTTAAATCTAAATGCTAAACACTTTCTATGTGCACAGGCGAGGTTCTAGAACTAGAGAGCACAATGGAGAATGAAAGGAACCAATTCCCTACCCTCCTCTATACTGAACAAGCTGGTGCTGTTTATGTGCAAGGTACTATGCCACTGCTTTGGAGATATACAAAGAACACATCCTGTCCTTGGAGTTCACAAGTCAGACTGAATACACAACAAAAAAATATATAAAGATAACAGAAGACAGGAAGTGATATGTGTCATAGACAGGAAGAGAGACAACTTGTATGGGGTGGGGGAGAGCAAAAGACAAAAAGAGCATTTTCTTTCATGCCCGATGTCATATTTTAAAATTATACCAACTTATTATCAGGTTTTTCAGTGGTATCCTGATACCTGGCATGTTGAGACCCAACTGGCTACATTATTTCAAAGATTTACTTTGGGGACTCCTACGATAAGGCAGCTTCAAAATTCATTATGAATACAAAGCAAGAAAATGCAGATGAAAACCCTGTGTAGTTCAGAAATCAAAAGTGTGGATAAATTCAAATTAAACTGACATTTGGAACTCTGTGTCCTTAGAATTATTTAATTTCCTCAGTAACAATGTCTTCTTTTACAACCTAGGAATGAAACTACCCAAGTGGTTCATTCTTCCACACATTTTCTTGGGTATGATGGACTATATAAAAATTTTATTTCTTCCTCTGGATTCCCCATTACGGATAAACTACAGTCCTAGAAGTCAGCAGGACCACTCACTAGTTATCCTTCCTAGGCCTCAGTTTCCTTCTCCATAAAACTAGAGGGTAGGACTGGATGATCTCAATAGTCCTTTCCGGGCCTTAAAAAGTCCCATGACTCCATTATGACTCAAATACTAATCAACAGTCAGCTTTTGGGAGTGATAGGAACCTGAAGTTAAATCAACAGCTTCCCTTTTTATAAGTTACTTCTTGCTAAGATCAAGTTCTGGTGAGCAAGTCGAAACACAGCATATTAATTGTAAAAAAGAGGGTTAAAAATAAATTTAGGTAAAGCTTTCGGTTTTAACACTGCTAATAACAAGAAAATCCAATTAGACTGAATTAATTTTGGAATATCAAAACTACCCTTCACTTAGAGTAAGCTTTCTACCCCGTTAAAAATCTGACTTCCCGTTACTGTAAAACATAACTGCTTATGTTCGTAAGAAACACGAGAAGCAGGACAAAAATGTTTTTCCAAATAAAAAGGATGGGAGGGGGATAAGCGCAGTGAAATCAAGTCATCTGCTTAAACTAGCAAAGATGACCTCTTCTCCGAAAGCCATCCCTCTTTTCTTCTGAAGAAAAATCCGGATGGCCCGGTTCACTGGGAGGAAGTTTTAAAATAAAATTCAAGGCGCTGACAGTCTTAGGATGAGACACATCGCGATGGTGAAAAAGAGCACATACTTCCTGGATTTTCTCCCACCGAGAGAGAGATTTCCTCTGGCTGACGAAGGGAAAGGCCCCTTTAACAGTTTTTCTCTACGCGGCGGTGGCTGCCAGACTAGGTGGGGCTCCCACCGCCGCCGCCGTCCTCCTGCCACTTCCCGCAACAAATGGAGCAAAGCAGCCCCGTTTCAGGAAAACTTTTTCCTTGTCAGGCTCGAGCCTTCAGGGCGCCGGGGAGTGGTTGGCCCCAAATATTCTTCGCCCTGGATCAAGGCTGGGGGAAGCCAGGTCTCCGTGAAAAGACAACTTTCTGGTTTCCGTTCTAACTTCCACCCACACCCGGGAGGGAACCGAGGGGGACAGCGAGGGGGTTACGGAGAGGGGGCGAGTCGAGTCCTCCCTGCAGCCGGAGGGATGGCGGGCAAGGGGAGAGGCTGCGGCGACCGCAGGCAAGAGGGAACCAGAGCGCAGGGTGGGTGGGTGGGGGGGTCCTTCGGCTCTCACTTCCTCCGCCATATTTCAGACATTTGACCCCTTCCGCAAAGCGCGCTGTTCCCCGCGGCGGCGGCGGCGGCGGCGGCAGCATCTCGCCCCCGCCGGCCAAGAGTCAATCCCGCCCGCCGGCCGGGCGCAGGGCCCTCGCACCACCTGCCGCGCCCGGGAGGCTGCCGTCGTCGCCGCCGCCGGGGCCCCTGACCGCTGAGCGCGCCCCGCCCGGCCCGCGCCGCACCCCGCCCGCTGCCCTCCGCCGGCGCCCGGGCCCCCGCCCCACGGCCGCCGCGGCCGCTGCCGCTGCCCTCACCGGCTTCGCACGCACTCTGCCGACCTCTCACGCTGTCACCGGGTCCCCGTAGCCAGCGTCGCCCTGCGCCTCGCGCTCCCTGCGGGTCGCTGCTCCGGGCGCCACGGCGGTCCTGCGCTGCCGCCGCTCCGGCTGGTTTACACGCCTGACTCTGGGCGAGGTTTGGCGGTGTCGCCTTGACGTCAGGCGTTCGGCCTCGCTCTCGCTTCCGTCCGCGGGCGGGGCGCGCGGGTACCCGGACCGGGAAGGGGCGGGGTCCAGGGGCGGAGCGAGGGGAGCCGAGAGGCGGGGTGTCGGCGCGGCGCCCTTCGCCGCGTTTCCTCCGCGAGATTTCTCTGCGGTTCTCACCCTGGCTCCGGCCGCGCCTCGGGCCGTGGGCCGGGGAGTGTTTGGCTTCCCGATGCTCTCTGTTTACAGTAGTGGAAAGGCTCAGCAGCCCTCCAGAACTCAAAACGTGTCTTTAAATGCCAACTCTAGTTCACTCACCAAAGCCACCAAACCGTGGGTGCTCGGTGGAGAAAGGGGCTGGAGAAGTGACAGAGCAAGCAGCTTCCACATCTAGAGCTCATTGAAGGATCCTAGGCCAGGGTAGTCTTTTTTCATTCTTGAAATGTCTTTTCTCTTGCATTGACAAGTGTTTTATCCACTGGTGGCTTAATTTGGGTTAACTCTTTCCAAATTGCTTTACTACCCTTAGTTAACAAATCGATGATCCCAAACAGCTTTTTACTCTGTACCTAAATTACTATTTACATGAATAAAGTAAATTGCGTACTTAAATAAATTACTTGGGCACTTGAAAGGATTACCCATAGGTAGATTTATGATGTGACTACTGGGCAACAGAAAGCACTTTCTGTGCCAAAAATGCCTTGTTCCAAAAAGGGTGGGGATTTAACAAGGGAACGTAAGCTTTATTAGAAAAAAGTTTGAAAATACAACCACGCAGTACAATACGTTGTCTATTTCATAATGGGCGAAGGGATACAGAGCAAAGTGCAGGGAGAAGTAGGGGTTGGGGTGTTATTGAAGACAAACGTGATTAGTTCATTGTTTAACTGGGCCCTGTGTTATTCTTGAAATAATTTTTAATGAACTTTGACAAGTATGAAAGATAACGAAAAGTATGATGAATTTCACTCCTTCTGAGAATACTAGTAATTGGAAACTAACCTAAGTTAAAGGAATAGATAAGAATGAATTATAATTATCGTAAGTTTTCTGTATGTAAGCGCTTTCTCGGTGTTTTACAATTTAGGTAAATTGAATATGTTACGTTTCAAAAATTCTATTTCCTTAGAAAACTTTTTAATGGGAATTTCAAAGGCAAATTCCAGAGCAGTAGGTAGGAATAATGAATTCGGAATGAATGAATTTCAAATAAATTTGACTTACTGACTTCAATTTTACATGAAACTGAGAAGTCCGAAACTTGAAATGCTTAGTTCATGGAAGTACCTGTTACCTAGTTACACTTTTTTTTTTCTCTTATTTTTGAACTCTTTGACCCTTGGAAAATAGGTTTTTGTTTCTTTTTTTTTTCCTTTCAGGAAGTCAGTTTTAAAAGATTGGACCTAGGATTATTTAGAATTGGAGAGAATATATAAAATAGTTTAATTTAAACTATATTTGTTTCCTTGTGCTATACTGGAAATCATGACGCTTGTCTTAAGCTATTATCTCTGTAGAGAATGCCAGAATCTGTAATGCCACTTAGCATTGAATCGCTTCTTAGTTTGAGCCCCTATCTTCTGGAAATCTCCACTAGAATATTCCACCGGCAACTTGACCTGGTTATGTGTGCAAACTGAACTCATCATCATTGTCACCAAGCCAGTTTCCTCTCCTTTCTTTTATTAATTGTATCACCATTTTTGAAATTACCTAGTTTTCAAGCTGTTCTTTGTCTTCTTTCAAACCGTGAGTCAACTGGCCCTTCTGTTAGATAGTAATTCATTTCTACTACAACACTTGTTTAGGTTGGCACTACTTCTCAACTCCTAGCCTTAAGTCACACCTTCCCACCATGCTTTGTGATCTCTGGTCTGTTTCTGCTGTGATCAATGTTTCTGCTGTGATCAATTCTACACAGCTTTGCCAGAGGAATTATCTTAAAACTTGCTAAGCAAGGCACACTGTTCCTCAAAAAGCCTACCAAAATAACGTTGAAATACTTGTGGCGTTGTGCTTTCACTTAAAACTATCTTGTGCCCTGGCTGGTGTGGCTCAGTGGACTGAATGCCAGCCTGCAAACTAAAAGGTTGTGGGTTTGATTCCTGATCAGGGTACATGCCTGGGTTGTGGGCCAAGCCCCAAGTTGGGGGCATGCAACAGGCAATCCCAGTGTTTCCACCCTTTCTTTTTCCCTTTCTTCCTCTCTAAACAAACAAACAAACAAACAAACAAATAAAATCTTTAAAAAAACCCCTGAAAACTATCTTGCAATTAGAATGGACTTTTCATCTTGCCCAAATGTAGTGCTTTCTCCCTTCCCTGGCATGCAGAGGTGATTTCCTCTGCCTCTAATACCTCTTCCCACCCCTGCCCCTTATTCAAAGTCAATTTACTTTCTCCAAGAAAGAGCATTTTTTTGTGATATTTCCAATCGAGTGTGGTTTCTATTTTTAAATCCCACAACACTCGAATGCTCCTTTCTTTTGTTATTGGTTTTCTACCTTCCTGATAGAATGGAGGTTGGCAAACTTTTTCTGTGAAGAACCAGATAGTAAGCATTTAAGGCTTTGTGGGCCAGCCAGATGGTCTTTGTTGCAAATACTGAACTCTGCCTTTCTTGTGCAAAACCAGCCATAGGATATATAAAAAATGAATGTAGCTGGATTGAAATAAGACTTTATGAAAACTAAAATTTGAATTTTATATACCCTACACATGCCACAAGCCTTCTTATTTTTTAAACTATTTAAAAATGTGAGCCCTTGTTGGTGTGGCAGTGAATTGGCGCCAGCCTGCGACCCCATAGGTTGCTGGTTTGATTCCCCAGCCAGGGCACATAACCAGGTCTCCAGCCAGGTCTCCAGCTAGGTCCGTGGCTGGAGGCATGTGAAAGGCAACCATACATTGATGCCTCTCTCCCTCTCTGCCTCCCTTCCTGTCCTTCTCTCTAAAATTAATGAATCATATCTTTAAAAATAAAATGAAAACTCTTCTTAGCGCATGGCTGAACAAAAACAGGCAGTGGGCTAAATTTGGCCACATACTTTTCTTTGCCCTCATATACTTAGCACTGGCTTTATGGGCATGTGACAAGCCTCTCTGCTTAAAAAGGCCCATGATCAGTTTGATGCTTTGATGTCACCATCGTGAAATTTTTAATGATTTTTGAAAATAGGCCTACTGTTTCATTTTGCGCTGGGTCCCTCAAATTATGTAGCTGATTCTACCTGCCCTATAAGATAAAATTCATAATATTAGGATGTATAGTTCTCATGTTTGGCATGGTGCTTTTCACATAATAGGTATCCAAAATGTGTTTGTTGTATTTTCTATTCCTGAGGTACTGTAAAACAGTGAAGAATACTAGAGTCAGTGTTCAGCTCCACCACTTATTAGCTGTGTGCTCTTGGTCAAATTCCTTAACCAGGTTGAGACTTAGTTTTCTCATCTATAACAGGAGGAATAGTAACCTCTGCCATACAGAACTGTTTTTAACATGAAATGTAGAAAATAGCCATGTATTGGCATCTGAGACTAGAAGAGGCTTAACATTATTTTTTTCCCTTTTAGGGAAAGTGAATTAATAGTTTGTTCACCCATAACTCTTGATGTATTTAAACTCATACAGTGTTTCTGATTTTTGATGTTATTTACCTTCTTAACAGTTTTATTTCAAATAACATCTTTACCTCATTTGTTTCATTTCAAAAGTCCAGGTAAGTAAAGGCCTTATTGCCAATCCAAAATTAGATGTAAAAACTCCAAACTTACAATTTTCCTAATTAACAATTAATGATTATTTGCATTAACAAGAATCATGGTGTTTAGCTTCCAATTAAGTATGGTTATTAGTAGCATTAATAGTCATTAATCTTAAATATTATATTATTTCATTCACAAAACAATATTGAAAGTGGATCCTTATAAGGTACTTCTTACTGGTTTGCTTTCTGTTGTGTGTGTGCCTTTGTGTGTATGCATGTATGTATGTATGCATGTGTATACATTATCTATATTTATCCCTGTGACATACATGTATATGTGGATGGATGTAGTGTACAACTATAGTTCCATTCCTTTGCAGCACCTTGCATAGCTAACATTGGAAGTTGAAAAGGATAAGAAAGCTGCTTGTTGATGCAAAAAAGGAAAAACTATGGCTTAAACCCCCAGTTAGATTCATTCTGTTTTCTTGTTCAAAGACTGTTCAAACTCAATGCAGTTATTTTATAAATTCTAGTACTGAATCATTTGAGAGACCAGGTCAGAGCACATTAAACCATTGCTATTACAGGAAAACAACTCAGAACTCATACTCTCTTAGGGTAGTTTGTATTCCTTTAAGATTTCTGTCTTGGGGAAACCAAGTACTTACATATAAGAAAAAAGAGGCAACGTGGTATGTTTTCTACTCTGTGAAATAACTGCTAACTTGTCTCAAGATAATATTTCAAATTCTATCTGTATTCTGTTTCAACAGTTGTAGGCTTGACCACTAAAACTGCCTGTTACCAACATTAAGTAAATCTTGCAGTTCTAGAATTTTGTCATTGCTAATGTCTGTAATGTAAGGAACAGATTATACTTAAAATCCCCTCCATCCCTTTTTAAGCTGTAGCTGAGAAAAATCATACAAATGAAAATGATGTTCCCAGAGCTGTCATATAAATGAGTGTTAAAGCAGCATACCACTGGAAGAACTAACTTAATGAAAATATCCTTTGTCATGAAATTGTCAAAGGAAATTTAAGGTAAGAAAATCTTCAAAAACCATATAAAGGCACTTTTGGAATCTGGCCTGTCCCAAAATCAACAGCCAGTATAACTAGGCCAGAGGTGCTCCAGGTTTGGCATCCCTTCGGACTTTATCATCATGATCATATTTAGCTTCTAGTTCCAGTTACCTGTACCAAGTCCTGTGCGTGAATCATATGCTTCAATAATAGTGACCAGATTTCATGAGTGGGTTTTAATGAGAACACTAAAGGATAGAAAGGTTAAGTGTCAAAGGCCATATATAAATATGTGGGCAGAGTTGAAATGTGTATCTTATTTTGTCTGCCTTCTTTTGGTATCATGTTGCCCTATTATTCCTTTATAAATGCTATCTGGCAACCAGAAAATCTCTCCTGTCTCTTTTGTATTTATTTAAATCTCAGTAATTGTTCAAGACTCAGTGGTTTCTTGTTCTCAAAATGTCCCTAATAATAATTGTTTGTACTACTCATTTGGTACCTACCAGGTTTGTCTTATTTAAACTGCTTTTGTCTTCCCTTCATCCTGAGATCCTTGGGAACAAATACCATATCTTACATTTTTTATGCCTCTCATACTACCTGGAATATTAGAAATAAAATGTAGTTGGGGGAGAGTCTTGCTAATCTTGGTTTGAGTCTCCAACCTCATAGTAGTATAGTTGTGACCTCTGGCAGTTTTTTTTAACGTTTGCAAGTTTCTCTTAAGTAATTAAAAATAAATAAATGGACATAACAATATTTATAGTGTAAGGCTTTACTTTTGTTAAAACTTATTTTATTATTTTTAGAGAGAGGGGAAGGGGGAGAGGCAGAGAGGTAGAGAGACATCAATGTATGGTTGCCTTTTTCACCTGCCGCCTGCTACAGACCTGGCTGGAGGCCTGGCTTGCAACCTCGTTATGTGCCCTGGCTGGGGAACCTGTGACCTTTGGGTTTGCAGGCCAGTGCCTTATCCACTGTGCCACCAGCCAGGGCTAGGCTTTATATTTTTAAAAAAAGATGAGAGACCAGGTATAAAAATGGAAGTAATCAGAGTAGCTATTAAGTGGATTGACTCTGGAGTCAGATTGCCAATGTTCAAATATAGGCTCCACTCATCTTAGGAAATTTACTTCTGGTCCCTCTGTTTCTTTATTTGTAAAATGAGTACAATAACAGAACCTACATTATGGGATTATTGCGAAGATTAAAAGAGTTAATGGTGCAAATAGTGGGACAGAATAGTGTCCACCACAAAGTAAGCACTCTGTAAATGTTACCTGTCGTCATCTAAAAGGTTCTTGGTAAATATTGGTTCCTGTTACATCCTCTGCCTCAATAAAACTTTGTGTAAACATAGTAAACATTCAAAAAATGTTTGTTGAACTTTCCTTTAGCTTTTCTTGGGACAGTCTTCAATTAAAGTTTGGTTGTGTACTAAGGTAGCTTATAACTTGAAAATATTTATGCAATGGAAATAATGCTATGAAGTTTATAGCATGGGTAGCTTAAAACATGGCTTGATTATTAGGGAAGCTTTAAAAAACCTATTTTAATCCATTGAAAAAAGTACAGTATTATTTTAACTACTACTCATTAGTATTTATAGCGCTGTTCCCTCAGCTTTCACAGCACCTTATTCTTTTTCCCCCTTCCCCTCTGGCTGTGTTTTCCCCTTTGTCCTTGGGCTGTCCCTTCTTCCTCCTGACCCTTAAAGTGTGGAGTACCTCAGAACTTAGTTTGGGGCCCTTTGTTTGTAGTATACTTTCTTCTGGGCAATTCTAGTCTTCCCCATGGCTTTGTATGCCATCTAAATGCCAGTGGCTCATAGACCTCTATCTGCAGTTTAGACTTCTCTGCTGAGCTCCACATGCTTAGGGCCCATTGCCTTCTGGAAAGCTTTCCTTGCTTGACCTCCCCTAAACCTGCTCCTTCTCCAGGAACTCCCTAAAACAGAAATCTAACACTTTCTTTTATCTTATTCCACATATCAAATTCATTACCAAATCCTATTGATTCTATTTTCAAATTCACTAAAATATGACCGTTTCTTCATTTCTATTGTCTGGTTGGTTTATGTACAGTACTTGTACTTTTGTCTCTCCTCCCATCTGTTCTCTAAATACTGGCCTTATTTTTTTCTTTAAAAAGAACTTTTTATAGTGGAAAAATTTAAATGTACATGGAAGAATTTAATGAGTCCCCATGTACCTATAACTCAGTTTCGACATTTCTCCTAATTTTTGTTACTCTTGTTTCATCTTTCTTTTCCTCCACCCCCCAAGTTGGAGTAGTTTAAGGAAAATCTTATAACTATTTCAGTATACATCCCCCACAGACAAGAACATTAAAAAAAAATAACCGCAATGCTATTGTCATACTTAACAAAATTTAAAATGATTCCTGCATAAAATATAATACCCAGTTCAGATTTTAAATTTCTGTATCAAAGATGCAGACATTTTAAATTTCTGTATCAAAGATGGCTTTTTATTGTTGGTTTGTTCAGTTCATTGTTCAAACAAGTCCAAAATCACACTGACCTATTATGTCTCCTAAATCTCTTTTAATTTCTAACAGTTCCTCCTTTTGTTGAGTGAATGATTATTTGTATATATATATATTTTTTGCCATGTGCCTTTCCTTATTTTTCAGCTTCTGTATAAATGACATCACTTTTGATCAATGCCTTCATGAGCATTCTGTGACAAAAATCTTATAGTTTTTTTTTTTTTTCTTATAGCTTTCACTTGCATGTCTGTATAATAAATACAAGGCTAAGAAAGAAAGGACCTCTCTTTCAGATATTTATATTATATGAAGAAAATATGAAAGATGGATTGAAAACTGTTAATTCATCCCAAAATTCAGATAAGAGGTTCAGTTAGTATTTTTTCAATTCTCACTCGAGGATATGTTTATTGATTTTAGGGATAGAGAGAGGGGAGAGAGAGAGAGAGAGAGAGAGAGAGAGAGAAACATTGCTGTGTGAGAGATACTCCGCTTGCCTCCTTCATGCATCCAACGTGAGTTCAAATCCAAGATCTATGTATGTACCCTAATTTGGGATTGAACTCGCAACCTTTTGGTGTATGGGGACAACGCTCCAACCTACTGAGCCACCTAGCCAGGGTAAGAGCAGTTATTAAGCATATACTATGTACTAAGAATTTATCACATCCGATCTTTTAAAAAATCTTGGAGTTGGGTATTTTTATCACAATTTTCTGGTTAGGAAACAGATTAATGGAGTCTAAGTAGAAAATATGAGGCTATAATGTCAGTCTGATTGAAGCCCAGGTCCCTCTTTCCCAAAGGCTCATGGTCTGTCAGTAAAGACATTCTGCTGTAGTAATAGTAATGAAGTAATGAAGGATGGTTTAAATAGGGGAGAAACTACCAAAGGACAATTCTGGCATATGCTTCACTCAGGTTAAAAAAAAAAAAAAAGAAAAAAAAGAATAGAGGCCTACCCAGGTGCATGTTAGGGAGAGTAGGCTATTTTGGCTTCAAATGGTTATACCTGAGAAAATTATTTGGTGTGGTTGATTAAGAGTGGTAAACATTTGACAAAAGTGTAACAATGGCAGAAGCAGCCTTCTAAAGGCATTTATCTCTTAGGCCCTGCTCTAGTGGATTCTATTTTTTTTTTTTTCTTTTAAAAGAACATCTTTTTGCCTTTTTAAAGATGCCTTTCATACCACTAATGTGCTTATACATTTCCTTCCTGCTTTTCAGTAGACCTCAGAACCACAACTGTCTTTTGCTTTTTAACTAGGATGCCTTTCCCCTTCAACTGTCTCTATCTAAACTCACCAGTGCCTTGTCATGTCCTTAATGCCTAAAAAAGCATGTTAAAGTGTCATGTTAGCCAAGGGGAAGAAATTACGTTTAAAATATATTTGGCCTGAAAAGTTCTGTCAGCTTCACCAGCTAACCTGCATGTGCCTATGCTTCTCCAACCTGTGAGCCAGCCCAGCCTCCTCCTGCTGTTCTCCATGCTACTGTCTTAAGAAGAGACAAGACTCTCCCTAGCTATTATCCATTTGTAATTGCTTCATACATGGAAACATTTATAAAAAAACAAACAAAATACAAAATATAACTGGCCAATAGCAAAGAGAAGAAATGTATTGAAAATGTCTTGGTTAATGGGTATATTTCCAAAAGAATTGAAAGCAGGGACTGGAATAGATTTTTGTTACATTCATGCTCATAACAGCTTTATTCACAAAAGCCAAAAGGTGGAAGCAACCCAAGTCTTCATCTATGAATATGGATAAACAAAATGTAGTATATACATACAATAAATTATTATTCAACTTTAGAAAGGAAGGAAATTCTGATATATGCTACAAACATGGATGACTTTTGAAGTCATTATGCTAAATGAAATAAGCCAGCCACAAAAGGAAAAATACTGTATCATTTCTCTTATATGAGGTACCTAAGAGTAGTCAAATTCATGGAAACAGAAAGTGGTTATGAGGGACTGGGGTTGTGGGGGATTTAGTGTTTAATATGGACAAAGTTTCATTTTGGGAAGATGAAAATGTTCTGGAGATGGATGATGGGAATGGTTATAGAACAATGTAAATGTACTTAGTGCCACAAAACTGTATACTTAAAGGTGGCTAAATTGGTACATTTTAGGTTTTGCATATTTTACTACATTGGACAACAGTGTGGTGATTGTGGCGTGAAGGGAAGCATAAGGGGACTAAATGTAAGGCAAAAAAATACAATTAAGAATTTAAAAAATATTTTGCTTAAGAACTTGTGTTTTGGCTCAGAAAGCCCAAGTTCAAATTCTGACTCCATGACTTACTAGCCGTGAGAACCCATATTATTTCCACATCCAAAATTTTAATTTATTCACCTAAAAAAATTGGAATGAGTAGTATGTATCTTATAGACTTGTGATAATTAAATTTAAAAATCCACTTAAAATCCTTTGCACATTGCCTTGTACATAGCACTCAAATGTTAACCACTATGATTTTATTATTTATTTACATCTGGACACACTTTTAAAGGTTAAATTGGTAGATTTTTTTTTTTTTGTGGGTTTTCAGGAATTCACTCCAGATTTAGATCTCTTTATTATGTGATTTCAGCAGATAATTTCAGTACATCAGCTACAAAGGTAGTTCATCTAGAAATACTGATGAATGGCATTAAGTTCTGGTGAGTTTGTGAAGCTTGGTTAAAAAAAGATTATATTTATTAAAAAGATATTAAAAAGTTAGAAAAATATCCCTTCAGGTTTGGAAAATGAAATTTTTAGGTACTTTCTTGCAACTGTTGGAAAATAAGTACCAAAAAAAAAAAATAATACTGATTTTTAAAAATAATTTTATTGTTGTTGTATTACATCCATCCCCTTTTTGCTCCCCTCTGTCCCCCTCCCCACCCACCCATTCCCCCCCAAGTCAATCCCACCTGTTGTCCATGTCCATGGTTCCTTTATACTAGGTTCTTGTCTAAGCTGCTCCCCTTTCTTGCCTCTGCCTCCCTGATTTTTGACTATTTGGAAACTTTAGATAGCTTTTCAATTGTTTGGTAACATCTGCTGCATAATCCAACAGATACTCGCCAAGTTGCAACTACAGGAAAAATTTCCTTTAGCTTAGATTATGGTTTTCTTAGAAAGCTGGCACTAAGTATGTATTGGCTAACTTGAATAATCACACAAACCTGCTTGTGAAATGTCTCAATTTTACACTAAGAATTATGATTCTTTTGTGTGAGCAGTGGAGTTGCTGCTTTGAAAAATGATATTCAGGAGATAGTGTGCCAGGCTTTTTATAAATGAATCCCCAACCCTTCAATTGTATTTTAAAGATGAAGAAAAAGGCCAAGAAGTTGCCTGCGCGTGCAGTGAGAAGAATGTGAATATAGGTCAATGTCTGCATTCTCTCTCTCAAACCACATGCCCCCAAAGAGAACTTCTTGCCTCTTGTTAATGTTACTTTTGGAGCTGCTGACTTTCCGAAGTCACTCTTTGGAACCATGGCAGCAATGGTGGAACATAGCGATGGCTCTTTGCTAACCAGCTGGCCTTCTGCTAAAAGGAAAGAAGCTGCTACTCAGAGGAAGCAAATGAAGGGGCACTAGAAAGCCTCTATTGCCCAGAAACACCCCTCTTGTCTTTTCTGAGCTAAAATAGCCAAAATAGCTGCTATTAAAGCCACTTGGTTTGGAAAACAATAGGGCCATTGTCTTCAGAAATCCCTTGTCACAGTATACACATGCTACCTGGGAAGGAGGGACTGAGGTCTCTTCCAGCTCTCTGTCTCTCTCAGCACAGTTTGCTTCATCAGATAAGTCCCAGAAAACCTAGAAAGATTATCTCAGGGAAGACTTCGTTGGCAAACAAGTGCTACCAGTTTCAGTGAGTTGAGGCCTGCAGGTCTGGGAAGGGTCCTGAAACAGATGTTGTGCTGAGGCAGCCTGTGGACCCTGGCCAGGCAGAGGAGCCTCAGCCATGGCTGCCTCTAGTAGTAACGGTTTCTTGGTTGCAAATAACGAATACCAACCTGAGCTTGCATTAGAAGAATACACAGGTATCTCAGGGAATCATGGAATTACAGAACAGCTAGGCCTTAGCAAAGGAGAAGCCAAAGAAAGGCCTAGGACTACAGAGGCAGTTGGTACAGGTTCCAACCTCTAACACCAGTCCAGCGATTGGCTCCCAATTCCAGTATTTCTTAAGCCTCGAGTGAGAGTGACAATATGACGTGCTCAACTTAGGTTATTGCTCACAGTTGGCTTAATCATCAGTGGCTGTGCTGGGGGCGGGGAAGGGATGGGTGCAGTGGGAAGTTCACACAACAGAAACAGGAACCTTCCCTTGGACAGATCAGGCAGTTTCCAGAGAATTGGGGCTGGGGTGACACTATGTTAGACACCCACCACGTACCCCGCCAGAAAGTAGACCTTATTTGGGAAGTCCTTCTGTAGGGGAAGTTGCTTATAGGCGGTGAGGGAAGTGTTAGGAGCTAGATTGCCTGAGCTCAAATCCCAGCTCTGCCAATATCTAAATTTACTTAAATATTCTGTGTGTCTATTTGCTCACCTCAGAGTGGTGATAATAATGGTACTTACTACTTGAGAGCATTAGGACTGAATGAGTTAATACCGGCAAAGAGTATCTGACACACAGTAAGCTCTTGATAAAGCACTATTATTATCTGGCCTTTGAGGCATCATAATATTTATTGAAATTGTCAAATAAGTTCACCTCACTTAAAAAATTCCCAGTGGGGCTCTTTTAACATGTAATTTTATGAAAGAGGAGCATAATCAGATACACACTTCATTATGAAATACCTATGAAATTTAATTTAGACATAAATTTACTACATACAACTTTAAAAATATATGGCTATAAAATATAAAGAAAAGAAGCAAAACAAAACTATAAAGAAAATAACCAAAAAAGGAAAAAATACTATGCAACACCAAAAGCACAGTTCATAAAAGAAAAAAAAGATTACTAAATTGGATTTCATCAAATTAAAAACTTTTGTTCTTCAAGAGGTGCCATTAAGAGAATGAACAGATAAGCCACAGACTAGGAGAAAATATTTATAAATCATGTATCTGATGAAGGTCTTGTGTCCAGAAAAAAGAGCACTTCCATAGTTCAATAAGATGATGAACTGTCTAATTTAAAAGTGGGCAAAAATTTGAAAGACAGCTTACCAAAAATTTGGTATCCAAATTTGAATGACTAATAAACACATGAAAAAATGCTTAACCATCCTTGGTTTGGGAAATGCAAATTTAAAATCACAGTGAGATGTCACTATAAACAAACTAAAATAATTGTGCTCCAAAAGACTTTGTCAAATATAGGAGATGTGGGGAAACTGGAATGCACACACATTACTGGTGAGAAAGTAAAATGGTGCATCCATTTTTGCAAATAAGTTGGCAATGTATTAAAAAATAAAGCATAAATTTAGGCATATGATCCAGAAATTCCTTCCCTAAATATATATCTAAGAAATAAATAATGTTCACAAAAGTATAAAAATGCTCATAGACTCATTATTTATAAAAGCTAAAAAAAAAAAAAAAAAGGACCCAATTCTAGTGCCATTGATTGGTTAAACAAAATGGGTATTATACAATGGAATATTATTTAGAAATAAAAAGAAACAAGTTATTAATGTATGCACAACATAAGGCAACCTCAAAAAGATCATGCAAAATGAAGGATGACAGTTACAAAAGTCTACATCTGGTATGATCCTATTTATATTAAATTTCTGGAAATGACAAATCTACAGAAACAGAAAAGCAGAACAATAATTGCCTGGGCTAGACATGGGAATGGGGATTGACTGAAAATGGGAATAACAGAAATTTTGGGAGTGATAGAAATGTTTTAAAACTACAGTGTAGTGATTCATGTACAACTGTATGAATTTACGATGAAGTTAAAATATATACTTGTTAACAGGTAAATTTTATGGTATGTAAATTGTACTTCAATGAGCTGTTTCTGTCTGATATTTGTTTTTACTGAGTTACCAGTACAAAACTAAAGTTAAAAATAATTAAGAGCAGATCACTATTTTCTGAACCTCTTTTGATTTATAATGTTTTGCGCCCAGTCCTGCCCTGTTTCCTGCACTGATTCACCACAGACTAGAGACTTTCTATTTCCAGGGTTGATAAATTATGTACAGACAATAGAATGTAAGAGTACTTTGCATTGAGATTCTGGATAGGAGTCTTTATGAACTATATTTATATAGCTCTAGCTATTTCCATGCCTATTAGCTATTATATAGATTCAAGCACTACTGGAGTATAAGAAATCTTTCTCCAAGAAAATTCTATGCTGATTTCTCTAATACCCAGAATTTTCCCCCCTCTCTCTTGAATGTATTATGCTGCCCTCACCTTCACAGGAAGACTTTCAGGTTGAGTGCTACATGAAGAAGTCTTCTCCTTTTACAAAAACAAAAATAAAAACAAAACAAAAAAACCAAACTACCATTCACTTGATAGCTATTTCTGGTGTCAAACTAATGTTTTCCCTGATTGCAGGCATCTCTGGGTTTGTTATTTGTTTCTTGCCTACATATTAACATAAAGTACTTGGAGGGAACAATATTAATGCATTTATTTGTCCATCTGACTGTCTATCCATCATCTCCATCATTAACAGTGAATTCTTTCTGAAAAGGTTTTAACTTTATTGATTGATTTTTAGAGAGGAAGGGGAGAGAGAGATTCATTGTTGTAGTTATTTATGTATTTATTGGTTGATTCTTTTATATGCCCTGACCAGGGATCAAACCTGAAACCTTGGCAAATTGGGTCAACACTCTAATCAACTGAGCTACCCAGCCAGGACAACAGTGGTGTCTTGAGTACCAGCTATTTACCATACATTCTGCTAGATATTAAGGATGCAGAAATGAGCAAGAAAGTTGTGGTCACCACCCTCACAGAGCTTAGAGTCTTTTTGGCAAAAGGCCAGCATCGATGACACATTTTCCACTTCCCAGGTTTTCTAAGTCTGGCCTTGGCTCCTTCAGCGGCTGCACTGATGGCATTGCAGGTGACTCGGTGACTGTGTGGTAGCTCTGATAATGGAGGCAAGGAGTGCTCTCTGCTGCTGGTTATGATTTGGATCCATTGGCAATTGTCACTTCGGCAAGCTCCAAAAAGACAGGCTTTGAAGCAGCCTCCTTTTTAATGACAAGTGCATAAGTCTTACAGGTGGCCATAAGAACTTTGGGAATGGTAGCTAGGCCTTTGCCGTTGTCACAGGTGCAAATTAAACAGAAGAAGAATGCAAATTATGAGTCTTTTTATGAAAATATGCCCCCTGTACTTGTTTGGAATCACATCAAATCTGTAAGGTAGAGAGGATAATTCATTAGTTCCTCAAATGTTTTATCGTTCTGTGAATATGCAATAAGTCAAGTTTGCTTGATTTCAACTCTTGCAGTATTTCCCGCTTAGTGGTATGTGGCAGCTAGGCAATGACATTAGATAACATTGTTTTTAGAAAGAGAAATTAAAAATAATATGTCTAGTGAGGACTCAACTGAGGAAAAAATGACAGTAAGAATTAGCCAATTTATATCTAGGACCAAAAGATAGAGTTCCCAACTTTACCTTCGAATGAAATCGTTAAAGTATTTGAAATAATAATGAACACAGCCCCTGCTCCCCACTCCCAGTGCTTTCGATCATGGGAATTGAAACTCCATAAGAACATTTTATCTGCTGGATAGTATTTCTGGCTTAAACGGACCCTGAATGTGGTGGAGTCTGAAGTTTCTTGAGTCACACCAGGCCACTATGGTAATTCCTTTCCTCTTGCCTATCTGTAGATTTCTACCATTGAAAGCACTTCCTGTCAGGTCAGGGATGACAAATACACGTCAGACACGCCATTCTCAGACCACTAACTATCTAATAAACTTTCTTCACCACTGAAGCCAGGGACAGCCTCAACATTCCTATCAGCTCCGCACCCCTGGCCCCCTACCAATCAGTTGTAATTAACACAGGAGATGAAACCTACTAGTCACCTTTGCATTAGAGAATGAAATTAGGCATTGACTTTAAAAGGCTATAGTTATCTTCCTCAATGAGTTGTCTGTTCAGGTCCTTTGCCCATTTTTGAAAGAATGCTCAACATCGCTAGTCATCAGAGAGATGCAAATTAAAACTGCATTAAGATACCACCTCACACCTGTCAGAATGGCAATCATCAGCAAATCAACAAACAACAAGTGTTGGCGAGGATTCGGGGCAAAGGGAACCCTCATACACTGTTGGTGGGAATGTTGGCTGGTGCAGCCACTGTGGAAAACAGTATGGGGTTTCCTCAAAAAACTGAAAATGGAACTGCCTTTTGATCCAGCAATTCCACTACTTGGACTATACCCAAAGAATCCTGAAACACCAGTTCATAAGAACCTATGCACACCTATGTTCATAGCGGCACTATTTACAATAGCCAAGTGCTGGAAACAGCCTAAGTGCCCATCAGTGGATGAATGGATCAAAAAACTTTGGTACATTTACACAATGGAATTCTATATAGCAGAAAGAAAGAAGGAACTTGTACCCTTTGCAACAACATGGATGGAACTGGGGAGTATTATGCTTAGTGAAATAAGCCAGTCAGTGAAGGACAAATATCATATGATCTCACCCATTACAGGACAATAATGAGCAAAACTAACAACAAGCAAAACAGAACCAAGTATATGAATACAGTGAATAGGCCTTCAGTGGTCAGGGGGAACAGGGTTAGGGGGAGGCGGGAGGCAGAGGCAAAGAAGGGGAGCAGCTTAGACAAAAACCCAGTATGGGGGAACCATGGACATGGACAACAGGTGGGACTGACTTTGGGGGAATGGGTGGGTGGGGAGGGGGACAGAGGAGAGCAAAAAGGGGATGGATGTAATACAACAACAATAAAATTAAAAAAAAAAAGAAATAAAAATAATTGTAGGCTAGCAGTCAAATGAAAAAAAAAGAAAGAAAAGAAAAAGGCTATAGTTAAATGACAACATGTTTCTTGGCAAGGAAGAGCTTGCTTTGACCAAGAGCAGAGCTTCTCTTTTAAGAGTTTTATACCTGGTCCTAGAGAATCAGCAGAGACGGTTTGAATAAGAGGAAGGCAAGAATGGTAATGACCAGGTCTGGCAACTGGAGGGGCAGGCAGGGCCAGGGAGGCAGCACAGAGAAGAGGTTGGGAAATCAGAGAAAAGTCAAATTGGCTTATTTAAAAATTCCCTGGGGTCATTGGTGTCCTAGCTCAGTCTTTTTCTTAGCACTATCCTGAGGAATTTGGTGGAGAATGATTCAGAATTAAGGCTACTAACAGTGAGTCACCTGCCATGTGCTGCATTACCTGGACTTTTTTTCTTTTTAATTTAATTTTATTGTTGTTGTATTACATCCATCCCCTTTTTACTCCCCTCTGTCCTCGTCCCCATCCACCCATTCCCCCACAAAGTCAATCCCACTTTTTGTCCATGTCCATGGTTCTTTCATGCTAGTTCCTTGACCTGGACTTTTTGGGCAACCTTTCACCAAATACTGGTTAGAGCAGCCCAGCCACATCCACCTTATGACAATTGATAACATTATGTTTTGAGGCAAAGTCGAGTATATGGAGTCCAACATTCTTGTGAAATTGGAAATAAAGCTTTCAGTGACCTCAGAGGTTTGTGGCTTTATAATGAGTGGCCTGAAGTCGTGCATGTGCAGCCGAATCTGGGAACTTCACTAAAAGTTCTCTGATAAAATAACTTAATGGTGGTGATAATTTAATTGGCCCATTTAATAGAATAATCATTAAGACCATGAAGCAACCTTGCAAATTGTTATTTTCTCCTTTACTGTGTGACCTTGGGCAAGTCTTGTTATTTTTCAATTTTCCTATCTATTAAGTAGGATAATTGCTTTATAAAAAGAAAATGATAGCAAAATGTATTGAGTGTACACTGTCTGCAAGACACTGAAGTTAGCTCTGGGGAGTAATTAAGGATGGAGTAAGCACAGACAGTGCTCTCCAGGGATTTAAGACTTAACAAGGAGAATAAAGACAAGTCAAACAATAACCACCCCAGACAAAGAGATGGGTCTTAAGAGAAATGAAAGAATTGGATTGTTGGAGGATAGATCACTGGTGACTTCCCAGTCATCTGACTTATTATGGTTGGAAAGGTGTTCTGCAAGGGCTGGTATAGAGGGTTTTCATTTTCATTTTTGTTTTTGCTGGTGGGGAAGTAAAGGGCTGATTCCATGTATTTAATTCCCCTATGCATTATTCATGGAAGTAAAAAAATAGTGACTTGGTAAACAGTTTGAAATTAATACATATGAGGCTGTGGTATATGTTTTAAAATTATAAAGAGCTCAACCACAAGATATTAATGTTGGGAAAGGTGAAACTTCCTCTGATAGAGGCCAGAGGCTTGGGAATGACACGAAAAAGCACCCATCTGATGTCTTCAAATCAAACTCTCTGTTCATTAGAACAAAGCTGCCCATGTGAAAGAAACTTTCAGCTTTTGTTACTTTGAAAAGCATTAACTCTTCTTTTGACTCCAATCTGAAAGGAGCATTGGAGAATTTTATAGCAACTATCTAAAAATAAGCTAATCTTCTACAATCCTCCTTTTAGCAGTAGGATTCTAATCCAATCAAAAAACTGATGTAAGTAAAAAAAAAATGGTGATCACTGTGGTTGCTTTCTCTTTTTTGCTGTTGAACCCAACAGTAATCAGTATTTTTTTAATAAAGATTTTATTGATTATTTTTAGAGAGAGAGGAAGGGAAAGAGGCAGAGAGGGAGAGAAGCATCAATGCATGGTTGCCTTTCACCTGCCTCCAGTCACGGACCTGGCTGGAGACCTGGTTATGTGCCCTACCTGGGGAATCGAACCAGTGACCTTTGGGTTTGCAGGCTAGTGCCTTATCCACTGTGCCACCAGCCAGGGCCAGGGCAGTATTTTTATTTTTTAATACCTAACTTCAGTCAAGAAAACAAAATTGAGGATGTAGGCAATTTCCCAGAGTTTTCATTTTATTCTTTTAAATTAAAAAAAATTATTGATTTTTAGAGAGAGAGAGGAAGGGGATGAGGGATGAGAGAGAGAGAGAGATCAATTGTTACACTTATTCGTGCATTCATTGGTTGCTCCTTGTATGTGCCCTGAATGAGGCTCAAACTGCAGTCTTGGTGTATCCAGATGATACTCTAGCCAACTGAGCTACCTGGCCAGGGGCAATAATTTTGTTTAATTGATTAACACCCCCAACCTTGTCCTGTGGACTTCGTATTTTCACACAGTTTTTTCCCTGGGATATGAAGAATAACCCGAGGAGAAGAACCCATTTGCAAGATCTCTATCTACATGTCTTCTTATTCATGGAGCAATGAATGCTCAAACATGGAACAATCCACTATATTTGAAAGATATATGTTCAGCCTCCACTTACCTTAAGGTAACTACCTTGAAAACAAACTTAAGTCAAATAGAAATGAAAAACATAGCACTATTTCATTCAAACTGCTTTTCTAAATTGAGTTTCAAATGGACTATATAGATTAATTGTGGTTGTATCATCATTTCTGATGCACTAAAAGATTCTAAATAATTTACTATAAGCCACATTGAAACTTAAATAGCTGGGCTGAAACAGAGCCTAGAGCTGGTGATTTCTAACTAGAAGGGATGCCTCTGACTTTCTACATATAACGTTATGTCACGTTGCTTGTCTCATTGCCCACATCCACAAGCCTGCAGACTCTCTTCCCAGTTCCTACCAAGTGATGCTTTTTATTGCCAACAAAACCACTTCCTATTCTCATTTGCAGAACTAGACTCTTTCTCTCATCATCAGACTTGCAGAATGTACACCTGAATTTTAATATATATGATAAATACATCAACTATGTATTTTTATCTCAGCAAAGTGTTTCATTTATTTTTATCTTTAAAGTGTTTGATGAACATCTTTATGTATTCATCTTTTCAATTTATTTTTGAAATATTCTCCTATTGACTTGGATGTTTGTGGCTATATTCTTTTGCCTTAGTTTCAAGCTCTTTTGGTTTCGTCTTCCTTTCTTCTCTGCCTCCCTCCTTGCCCACCCCCCCATCACTCCCTCCCTTCTTTTCTTTCTTTTGTGGAATTGTATCATTTGATAAAAATCAAGTTACAAAATTAGAAATTGAATTAAGGTCTCAGATACCTAAATATTTTTTTCCTAAAATGTGACTATCCTTGATTTATACTGTGTTCAAGTTCAAGGGTCAAGTTTAAACTAAACTATTTGGTATCAAAGACAAAGGCAATAACAGAAGCCTATTTACAAATGTCAGAAGAACAAATTAATGGGTAAGATACCCTTTCTCTCTCTCTCTCAATATCCCCCCCCCCCCCCCCTTTACACACACACTGCTAGCACACTTGATAAATGGTTGGCAATTTTTGTGGTGAGTACTCTAGGATATGCTATTTAAAACAGACCTTATTTAAAGCTTCTTTGCTTGAAGTAGGTCATGCTATATTTTCCAACATTTCAATACACTATTCTCTACAAAATCTAGGGCTTTTAAGGCTAGAAATTAAATTCACTTTATCAAATAATGTGTTGACAAGTTTCTTATTATAAATCTCTTTAAACATTTATAGGGGTGAGAGAAATATACCTTTATCAAGATTCATTTCTATTTTCTGAATCTTACTTTGAGTTGAGGCCCTGAAGCTATATTGAAATCTGGACCCTCCCACTCTTTACCTACATGACTTGGGCAAATTACTTAATCTTGCTGTATCTTAGCTTTGTCATCTGTCAAATGGGGAAAATTATAGGCCTCAGTTCACATGCAATTGTAAAGGTTAATTAGATATAATATAATACAATAAAATATTTAACACAATACCTGGTTCTTAATCAGCATTCATGCCTACTATTGTACCTATCTTTACATTAGCACCTTTGTGACAGTGGAAAACTGTCATGGTGGAAAATTTTAATGCACTGCACCATTCTTTTGACATTGTGTCTGTAAATGCTGATCCAGATTAACATGCAGCTTGTAGATGAACAGCATATTTATATAACAATCCTAGAAACAAATTTCAAAAGATACAAACTCTAACTATCTGGCATCCAGTTCCCAGAGATTTGCGCACCTTCAACAATGGAGTCAGGATGACATAAAACCAGGTTGATGTGAAGGCAAGAAGACTGACTAAACCAGGATGATTGTCAAGAGCCTTCAGTCCCTGCTCAGATGTCTGACCCCAGCCTTAAGAACAGAAAGCGCTGGGCTGCTCCTACAGGTGACACCAGCGCTGAGAAATAACAGGCAGCCAACACAATCACTCGGATTTTATTAACGCAGGTTGAAGTCCTCAGTTCAGCAGGACACCGTCTGTGGCGGCCGATGCCAAAGGAGATCATCGTGGCGTGGAGCAGCGCTCTGGTGTGTGGAGCTCGGCTCTCTCAGCAGTGGTCTGGAACCTGCCTCAGTTATACCTTGAAAGTGGTGTACTCCACCCTGCTTGGCACCCCTGATAGCAAGTGGGGAATTTCCCCAGTAGCCTATCTATGGCTGGTTTCGCACTGCAGACACAGTTGTTCTGGTCACATGTGCAGATATTTGAGGTACACCTCTTTGTCAGATGTGTCTGCTCTGACTTAGGTAGTTTTGCTCTTGAACCAAAGTGTCACAGGAGATTGGCAGCCATTTTGGTTGACATGAATGACTCCACTTTGTTTTATATACTTTATGCTATCTTGACCAGACCAATGCTTTTTTATTGGTCCTGCTGTCCACAATGACACACATGGGACTATCACTTGCCTTATTGGAATAGACTGTGTTCATTGCATTTAGAGATCTTGTCAACCACCTCCCTTGATCTCTTTGTTCAGTTCCACTCAGCTTCCTCATGAAAACCTCTGCCTTCACTGAGATGGTGTAGATGGGCTTTTGAGATGTGAATCCTTCGTCTTTCAGAAAATGGGCTTTGAGACATGAGCCCCCCATCCTCCAGATGGCTAACACCTGCAAATAAACCACTTTCCTTTACATCAGCACCTGCCTCTAGAGTATCACCTTTCATAGCTGCAGACAGCTGGACCTACATTTGTTATACCTTTAGTCCTTATTATTACCTTATGAAGCAGGTGTTATTGCATCTTTTTAACAGATGAGTAAACTCATAACCAGTGAAGTTTAGTAACCTATTCCAACTCACAGAACTTTTCACCAGCAGAATTGTTATTTAGGCTTCATCTATCTAATTCCAAAGCTTATGCACCATACTGCACTGACTTCTTTCTCTGCATATAAATTATTACAGGACATTTTCTGCGTGACTATTGACTTTTAGGACAAGTTGGTAAATTTAAATTTGTCATACAACAACCAATCAATTTCAGTAACAGGAATACTTGTAGCCACTCAAATTTCTATTTTGTGAGAAAGAAACATCAAATAAAGAAGTTTATAGGAAATTTTAGAAGGATTAGGAGGAAAAGAAAGAAGAAAGGGGAGGAGGAAAAAATACACATATATACATAAATCTCAAGGTGTAGTTCACATTTGAGACAGATTCAAAACAATCTCTTACCCCATTTATATTATGCAAAATTATTTTGGAGACATCACAATGTGAATTGAAGAACACAGGCTTTGGAGTCAGAGTTCAGCTATTTGAATCCCAGCTCTGCTGAATTTGAGAGCCTGAGCTTATTTTCTTATCTCTAAAATTAGAGCAATAGTATGGTAAGAAGATTAAATGAGACCGTGTTTGTGAAATGCCCAAAACAGCACCTAGGACAGATATGATGCCCAGTAAGTGGTAGGCTATGATAACATAGGTGGTTTTTATAAAAATTTGAGGTTGTGTAAGTCTCCTTTGAAGTAAAATGTCTCCTTAATCGCCTTAATAATGTCAAAAAATGTTTAATACTAGTATAATTATGACATTGCAGAATTTTGGAGGTTGGTGGTAAATTAGAAAGATTTTTAGTTCAGTTACTTCATTTTATGTTAAGAAAATTGGGGCCCAAAGAGACAAAGGGAAGTGACCAAAAGCACACAGCTAATTATAATTAGAGTTGGGACTAGAACCTGGCCTCTTAATTAATGGTTCCTCTAATATTTTTAAAGTTGTAAATGAATGATTACACCACTTGAGCAATAAATTATGAAATATGAGTATGAACAGAGTTTAGAATTCCAACCAAATAACACCTATAATAAAGTTAGACATATATTTAACGATAACCAGAATTATTATTGTGCATCATGATCACAAGGCATAAATGGTAAGTAGCACATATTAAGGGTCATGCCACAAAAGGGAAAAATAAAATGAAGAGCAGGAAACTGCCCTGAGGGCCTCTTTAAAGGGTCTTGAATCTGCTGCTCAAGGGCCTTGGAAGCTGTGTTTTTCTGGAAAAAGGTAGAAGGCTGGGAAGTAGTTTTGGAAAGAGGTGTGACAAGAATTTCTCTTGAACTCCTCTTTCCTTGGGAGGAGGAACAAAATTGCACCTCCTTTCCTATTGATATAAGAACCAAGAGTAGCTCCCTTCTCTTTCTACATCAGCTTCTAGTTCAGATCTGAAAGTTTTAGCTACCAGAATCCAATCTTTAGTAAACAATGCTGAAGTCATTACCTAGAGCATGTAGATGGAATCACTGCTTTTAGCAAAACTATCACCTGCTTTCTATTATCACTGTGCTCTGATTCCTAACACTTTGCAGTCGGAGCACTCCCACCTCAGCCAACTGAATAGATTTGGCTGTATAAATATCCCTACAGTCCTTGGAGAAAACCCTAGGTTTTCCAATTCCTTCTTCTTTTACTACCAACAGGAGTGGAGGAGACCCATCAGGAGGCTCAAAGATTTGCTTTCAGGACAGGCTCTCCGTTCAAAGATATTTTTCCACCAGTGCTCACTAGTTTCTATCAGACATCTATCTGGAGGGTTCCTTGAGGTAGGATGTCTTTCGTGTATATCTAGAATAGATGAGTTTAAGCAGATTGCTTTTCTAATGCTGTATTTAATTGGAGGGAAAGGGTCTTCTGAGGGGGTTGGGGAAGTGAAGGAGGAGATATGTAAAGAGGCACGTTTCTGAGTGGTGGGAGTTTTAGGGGGGAAGCTATCTTTATTGGGGGCCCTAGAGGGGAACTTTGGTCAGCCAGGTAGCAGGGAGAAAGAGGAACTCCTCCCAGAGAAAGGGAGGCACAGATGCACAAAGAAGAAGGTGAGATGCTAAAGACAAATGCACTACGAAACCTTCTTAGAAACTTTCTTTCCCTCACATCTCTTCCCACTGGTATTTAAATCTGATGAAGTCCTTGATCAATGTCATTCCTGGAGTGGTGAGAGGTGAGAAGGCACAAATAGCTCACTCAGGGATGATTATTGCTAAGATCTTTGCAGCGACAGGCCCAGGGTGACCTTTGGGCAATGGTTGAATATATTTCTTCAAAAGTATGAGGTTAGCCCTGGCTGGTGGCGCAGTGGATAGGTGCCAGACTGCGAACTTAGAAGTTGCTGGTTCGATTCCCAGTCAGGGCATATAACCAGGTTGCAAGCCAGGTCTCCAGCTAGGTCTGTAGCTGGAGGCAGGTGAAAGGCAACCATACATTGGTGTCCCTCTTCCTCTCTACTTCTCTCCCTCCCCTCTCTCTGGAAATAATAAATAAATAAATAAATAAAAAGTATGAGGTTATGTTCTGCCCCTGCCGGGGTGCAGTTTAGCTGGCAATGTCACCTAGTGACTTTTCTCCAGCACCTTGCTACTTGGGTCTAACTGGTACTTATGCACATTCTTTATTTAGTGGGGCATGGGAAGGACTGAGATTGGCATTCACTACAGCTTTGTACTCTGGGCCTTCTCTGAGCTGCATTAGTTAGGCCTGGTGAGAATGGCAGTTTCCTCACAGCTACTGTTCCAGTCCTGGCCACCTTACTGCTGCTTTTATCACTCAAGCCACCATTTTTACTGTTCTTGCTCTATTGCCCTTTTCCTACCATCACCAGCAAAGCTGTCAGCTCAAATATGCTAGCTCATTGTTGCTCCTCTTGCTCAGCTAACCCTGGAGTTAGAATGGAGATTTGCTCCTGAGTAGTGAGGGCGTTTCCTGCCAACCTTATTTAACTTTAAGTGGAGGATGGGGCAGATATTGGAACTGAGAAGACCTGGGTTTGAATCTTAATTCTTCCACCTAGTAACCCAGTGACTTTGAGCAAATTATTTAAGATTTGGGACTTGTTACTTTACTCAGTAACTGGAGAGGATAATGCCTTTTCACAGTATTATTGTGAGAAATAGGACTATTTCATGAAAGATACCTGGCATAAAGTAGGCATTTAATTAATGGTGACTAAGATCATTATATAAATGGGGTACATTTCTTTTGGCCAATATGAGATACCTCAGAATTCCTGAGGTGGGCATGGAAACCAGGAAACTCCTCTTGACCTGCTTATAGTTGATTGGTGATTTATGGACAGTTTCCAGGGTAATCTCTGGTCCCAGGGAATGCAGCTAATGCCAAGATATTATTTCTAGACATTCTAGGTAATGGGATTTTATGGAAAACAGTTTTTGCAACTAACAAAATTTTAAATAATTGAGCCATTGAATTGTTTCCTAATGAATCCAACTTGAGCACAGAAATAGCTGACCCTTTCAGAACTAGAATGGTGGCTGTAGGGACCAAAGGCAGTGTAACGGTCTTGGGTGCATTTCATTCCTTGCCAGTAAGATATTGATATTACTGAGAGAGACTATATTATTCAGGTTGCATGGCCCTGTGCTTGAACCCAAAGAGAGAAGCACTGGGTCTGTGGCCATGGCTATGCACAGCTTTGTAATTGTTGAAGATCATTTCTTGATGTGCTCAAAGAAAGATGGTGGGTCCCTGCCCTTATCTATTTTGAGATGAGGCAGGAAAGGAATTACTCACATCAACAGCATTGTGGCATGCATTCTAGGACAACAGAATACTGTACCAATACCAATATTGATCACCAAACCAGTACCAAATGCCCATGCTAACTGCAATACTCTACTAATTACGACATCACCACTAGTTCTAATATTAAATGCCAATACTAATACTTCTACTACCATTTATTCAGCATTGTGTATATGCCAGACACTATGCCAAGAACTCTGTAGGTGATATAACATTTAATCCTCACAGGAAGTTTTTCATTATAAAAATATATAGTACTTAGCCATACCAGGCACTGTCTGTATTAGGCATCTCACAGTTATTACTTGATTCTCACTACAAGTCCAAAAGACAGGTGCAATTACTATTCTTACAGATGAGAAAATTGAGGATCAGAGAGGGTAAGCAACTTCCCCAGGTTCACACAATGAACTATGTGGCAGAGCAGAGATTTACAACAGGTTTCTTTGACTCTAAATCTGGTATTGTGTGGTGCATTTGTGAGTTTAGAATTACCAGGAAAAGTCCTGGCTGGTGGCGCAGTGGATAAGGCGCCAGTCTACGAACCTAAAGGTCGCTGGTTCGATTCCCAGCCAGGGCAACATAAATAGGTTGCAAGCCAGGTCTCCAGCCAGGTCCATAGCTAGAGGCAGGTGAAAGGCAACCGTACATTGATGTCTCTCTCCCTGTCTGCCTTCCCAACTCTCTGAAAAATGATAAATAAATAAAAACCAACCAAACAAAAAAGAATTACCAGGACATATTTATAAATTTTCTGTGTGATTTCTGCATCTATTAATGAAAATTATGATAAATTTTCTCAGCAGATTGTATCTATAAAATCAAATTTATTGGGGTTGCATTGGTTAATAAAATGATATAAGTTTAAGGTATACAATATACATCACCTGTATATTGTATTGTGTTTTCACCACCCCAAGTCATGTCTCCTTCCATTACCACTTGTCCCCCTTTACTTCTCCTGCCTTTCCCCCACCCCCATTTTCCTCTGGTAATCACAATACTGTTTTCTGTTAAGGTTTTTTCTTAATCCCTTAACCTTTTTCACCCAGCCCCCTACCATCTCCTCCCTGACAGCTATGAGTCTACTTCTATTTTATTTGTTCATTTGGTTCATTAGATTCCACATATAAATGAAATTATTTGGTGTCTGTCTTTCTTTGACTGGCTTATTTCCCTTAACATAATACTTCTCAGTTCTATCCATGCTGTCACAAAAGGTAAGATTTCCTTCTTATATATGGTTGAGTAGTATTCCACCATGTAAATGTACCACAGCTTTTTGATCCACTCATCTAGTGATGGACACTTGGGCTGCTTTCAGATCTTGGTGATTGTAAATTATGCTGCAAGGAACATTGGGGTGCACATATTCTTTTGAATTAGTGTTTTGGCTTTCTTTAGATAAATTCCCAGAAGTGGAATTTGTGGGTCATAAAGCAGATCCATTTTTAATTTCTGAGGTATCTCCATACTGCTTTCTACTGTGGCTGCACCAGCCTGCATTCCCACCAACAGTGCACAAGGGTTCTCTTATTTTTGTTAAAAGCTAATTTTCAATTTGATATAGTCCCATTTGTTGATTCGTTCTTTTATTTCCTTTGCCCTTGGTGAAGTATCAGTAAACATAGTTCTGCGTAGGATATCCGAAAGTTTGCTGCCTATATTTTTCTCCAGGACCTTTATGGTGGCACTGTTTATATTTAAATCCTTTATCCATCTTGAGTTTATTCTGGTGTATGGTGTAAGTTGGTGGTCTAGTTTTATCTTTTTGCTGTCCAGTTCTCCCAACACCATTTGTTGAAGAGACTGTTTTTACTCCATTGGATGTTCCTTCCCCCTTTGTCAAATATTAGTTGACCATAGTGTCCTGGGTTAATTTCTGGGCTCTCTATTCTGTTCCACTGATCTATGTGTCTGTTCTTATGCCAGTACCAGGCTGTTTTGATGACAGTAGCCTTGTAGTATTGTTTGAAGTCCGGTATTGTGATTCCTCCTACCTTGTTCTTCTTTCTCAAGATTGCGGTGGCTATTCGTGGGCATTTTGGGCTCCATATAAATTTTTGAAGTATTTTTTTCTATTTCTATGAAGTCTGTCATTGGTATATCTAATTGAAAAGTTTCTGTTCAGCTAAAGAAAATATCAGCAAAATTCAAAGGGAACCAACTGTATGGGAAAACATAATTGCCAATGATACCTCAGACAAGGGTCTGATCTCCAAAATATATAAAGAACTAATGTGACTCAACACCAGGGAGACACACAGCCCAATTAAAAAATGGGCAAAGGACCTGAACAGACAACTCACTGAGGAAGATATACAAGGGACCCAGAGGCATATGAAAGAATGCTCAACATCACCAGTCATCAGAGAGATGCAAATTAAAACCACAATAAGATACTACCTCATACCTGTCAGAATGGCAATCATCAACAAATCAACAAACAACAAGTGTTGGCGAGGATGCGGGGCAAAGGGAACCCTCATACACTGTTGGTGGGAATGTTGGCTGGTGCAGCCACTGTGGAAAACAGTATGGGGTTTCCTTAAAAAACTGAAAATGGAACTGCCTTTTGATCCAGCAATTCCACTACTTGGACTC